>BROE01000022.1:7406382-7432481 GCA_036571765.1 Plecoglossus altivelis
TGGGGGGGTGGGGGGTGGGGCGGGGGGGTGGTCTGGATGACAAGATTATCTGACAAGATTATTCTAGCTCAGCATATCAAAGGCTGCTTCCCGAACGCAGATCTTTCACCACAGCTCTGCACGCAAGGCCTCTTTAATGAGCCGCATTGCAAAATGAGCACCATGTTCTGAGCGTTACAACTTCCGAGGGGGGGGGAAGAGGGTCACTCTCTTCACAAACTCAGGGGTTGATCTCTGACAGTGTGATCTGTGATCCCAGGGATCCCTTCGCTGGCTCCTCCCCTAAACAAGGGGGGGGGGTTGTCTAAGGGTCCAGAGCAGCTGTTTGGGCGTCTTGCCCTGATGGTCAGAGTGACGCAGAGTTAGGAGCAAGGGGGAAGAAGGTCTACAGCACATCTGTCTCCACCCATCTCATACCTGCAGGTCTCATCAGAAGTCAACACCAGGGACATTCCTGCCACTCTCCCCTCTTGGAGAAGCATGTTGGGAGGGAGCTGCTGAATGGGCCAGCCCAGAGAAAGGCTGTTGAAGAGCCGTACGAAAAAACCTTTCAGCGGGCTTCAATACTGTTGTATCGTTGATGTCTCTCAAAGGGAGGCTGTGTCTTTCTAGGAGCCCAGCTCCTGCAGAGAAGGTACACCACATCCTCTCCAACAGCTGTTGCAGAAACGGCCAGATGCATCTCACAAGGCTACTGTAAACGCTGACCGCATGTGCACACGTGCAAAAGTGACAGTCAGTTAGCAGCGGTGGCAGTCAAGCAGGTCTTCATCAGTTTACACGAGGTACTTCCTGCGGGCCTACAGACTCTCGACGGTCTGACCTCTAAACACGCTGCCTGGTCGGTTCGTGCTTCGCACAGTTAGACTAGCTTGTCGGTGGTGTTAACGCACACCTTGAATGCAGAATATGCTGATGCCGCCGTCAACAAGGGGTTGAGTAGGAAACTGGAGGATGAGTGGGCAGGGAATGAACAGCAAGGGAGGTTTGAATGCGTGCAAGAGCGAGAAAGAGCTGTGGGGAGAGAGAGAACGAGAGTTGAGAGAAAACGAGGTTGAGATAGGGAGTAGGAGAGGTTTTGAGAGGGAGAGAGAGAGAAAGGATGAGAGGGAGAAGGAGAGGTTGAGAACGAGAGAGGTTGAGTGAGGGAGAAAGAGAGAGAGGTTGAAAGAGGGACAAAGAGAGAGGTTGAGAGAGAAAGAGAGAGGTTGAGAGAGAAAGAGAGACAAAGAGAGGTTGAGAGATAAAGAGAAAGAGAGAGGTTTAGAGAAAGCACAAACGAAAGGCATAGTGCCAACAATGGTACGTCTCATCCTGAATAATTCCAGAGTGCTCCATCCTCAGACTAAAGGCAGGTATTGTACGATGCAGGCACTTTACGCTGAGCAAGCACAGGGGACCTGAGGAATAATGATGCTGTTGGAATCCAAAAATACAGGCCAGCATTAACAGCAGGGAACTTTCTCTCTCACACACACACACACACACACACACACACACACACACACACACACACACGCGCGCACAGACAGACACACACACACACACTCTCGCAGACAAACACACACACACACACACTCACACACACATAGAGTGCAGGACTCTCTTTGAGCATCTTCACCAAGCAGCACACATCTTTGCTTGGTAAGCAGACGACTGTCGAGGCTCAGAGACTGGCAAAGTACGACACAATACTGCTTATCTACTGCTCTTGTCAGGTGCGATTCAGTAGAACTCCGGCTATAACAAGGGTAAACATTTAACCAAACTGATATACATATGCTGTACAATGATCAGAGGTCCAGCATTTGAAATGGATAAACCCAACACTGACTATACTGTGGACAACATTGAGCCCCAGGTAAACATGGTATTTGATATCATCCTAAAACAATTCGCAGGATGTTGGAGTTCCAAATGTCATTGGTGAATTACACGTGCATCTCATGCAATATTTACTAGCTCACATATTAGGTGGATTTCCAGAGGGGAGAGACATTGCCAAGAGCACTGCCAGTGTTGCCTAGACATCGACACCCAGGGTGGTCAGTGATAGAACGAGACGCTCGGTTGAGACGAAGAGACAAGGGGATCTGACATGGATACTATGAACCCTACTCAGCCTTTACCTGGAGACACGGCCAGCTGGAAGTGGTGGAGCTTGTCCTCGTCAGGAAAGCTGGCTTTACAGGTGCCTGGGGTGGGGAGGAGGGAGAGAGAAGACAGGAAGAATTAGGGAAATGTATACTGGTAATGGATGATTTTGTTATGCTAATATCATATTATTCTGGCCAGAACACAAAACTGGAAAATCTGGTCAGAACCAGTGACTTCGAAAGTCTAGCTAGTGCTAGCAGCTCAAAATCTCCCCCTAGTGTTCTGGGTGAGGAACTGCAGCTGAGGTATTGCCAGAGGAATCATTTGAGCCTGAAGCAGCAACATGAAACTCCATAGCCGCATCACAAACACACCGAGAAACTGAGGACCAAAAAGAAACCTGGATCAGGTTACACAGAAGTGTGCTTCAAACTAAATACTTACTGGGGAGGTTGGCCTCAAGTTCAGCAACTTCTGCAGAGAGAAAGAGACCAAGAGAGAGAGAGTGAGAGACAGAGAGAGAGAGAGAGAGAGAGAGAGAGAGAGAGAGAGAGAGAGAGAGAGAGAGAGAGAGAGAGAAGAGGGAAAAGTGAGTGGTAGTGAAAGTGTCATTAGTTGAACAAACAGGGGCTGCGCACGCGCGCGTGTGCTCCTGTGTGTGTGTGTGTGCTCCTGTGTGTGAGTGTGCTCCTGTGTGTGAGTGTGCTCCTGTGTGAGAGTGTGCTCCTGTGTGTGAGTGTGCTCCTGTGTGTGAGTGTGCTCCTGTGTGTGTGTGTGTGCTCCTGTCGGAATCTGCTGGGTTTGTAGGACAGGCGAATGAGAACAGCCAAACCTAAAGGAAACAATCCCCCATGATCCAAAAAAGGAATCAGACTTTCGTGCTCCGAAGAAAACAACAGCTGAGATGGTGTGTCAAGGCACCAGTGGCTGCGAGACACCTTCATCTAACTGCACACGGCTGGCTGGAGAGGAGGAGTGTGGGAAAGGGAGAGGACTCGTAGAGGCATAGACTGGCACAAAGAACTGACAGAGGGAAAAGAGACAGGGGGATGGCAATTGGACAGACATGTATGAAAAAAGCGAGGGATGAGGCTTTGAAGATCACTGAGAGGCAGACGTCTGGAAAGTGAATGTCTGAGGCAAAGCAGAGGTGAAGGCCAGACTCCAACAAAGGAGGCAGAAAGAGACACCAGCAGAGCTGGGAAGCAGGGAGAGAGATATGACTTTAAAAGGCCTGCAGATGTTTAGTGCCAGGAACTAAAATAGCACCTATTTGTTCACTCAATATATTTAGTTTTTTTATTTATTCATAAATTACCATATAAATCTAAAAAAACAACAACAATTTATTGGGTAAACAAATGGGTACTATTTCTGTGTCTGCTCGGACACCTGTTTAATTTGAGATGACGTGACGACATTAAAAATTGTAAAAGCTACCTGCTCAAATACTACAGTGAGACTGAAAATAATCCCATACCAGCGGGACAATGGTACGGAGGGTGTGAGGGAGGCTGGTCAGTACCTTTGGTGAGCAGTCGATCCCTGACTGAGATCCTGTGGGCGGAGTCAGAGGGGCCCCCTGGAGAGCGTCCTGTTTTCCCACCATCGTCCCTCTTCAGCTTACTGGCCAAAGTCAGCATGGCTGCCCCGCACGATCTCTCCTACACACACACACACACACGCACACATACACACACACACACACACACACACACACACGTGCGCACACACACACGCTCGCGCGCACACCCCAGTCCAAAAACACTAACTTTAATTCCTGGCTGACCCCTCTTCGGACAATCTGGAGTAAAATACAAGTTTGAAAGTATGGTTGACGGGCCAAGCGTCACTATAACAATGACCGTTTGACGATGTATGAGCTCTGACGGGCTTGACATTAACGTTTGGCTGCTGGAAATACTTGCAATGTCCAGTTTACGTGTATTAAGCGAGAAAGAAAGATGTGGCAGGTGAACTAGATAACCCAAATACCAGCATAGCCCTCTAGGATGGTGCAAGACCCTAGAGGTCTGTTTTAAGTGAAGAGAGTAAGACTGCAAGAGGATGGGTGTCAGATATCAGTGCCCCCCCTCCTCCTCCTCCTCCTCCTCCTCCTCCTCGCTTCAGCTGTCAAGGTCTGCCAGCCTGTCGGATTACCAGGCAGCCAATAGGAGGGTCAAGTTCATCATTGCAGGCAGGGCTGACAGACCTACACTGAACGCTGCAGACAAGACTGACTTGCAGACCGACTAAAGTAGGGGTATACTTCCAAGCAAGTCAAATAGAAAGATAGAAAAGTAAAAGGCGATTCTATTCCAAGTGTTGAGGGCTTGGAGCTTCAAGGTTACGTTAGTTAGCTAGAGTAGCAGGTTTCCACCGTCAGTCAAGGGACACACTAACAGTTTTCTATTATTAGTTAGGTAGCAATCAAGATGGGAAAGTGGTTCCTATAGTTTAATTTTAAACCTAATATTGGCCATGAATACACACTACCAGGCAACAGTGCCTAGCTAAGTTATAAGGCTGGTGAGTTACTTGACGTAAGATAGAAAGAGCGGTTTCGTTGAGATGTGTTTGGGCATAGCAAATCAGCTAGCTACCTAGCTACGAAAGCTAGCAAGTTAGCCTTACCTGCTGTCTCAGAGAAAACGCTCCGTCTTACACCATAATCAACAACGCTCGTATGCAAGGCTCTGGCTTCTACTGCAGCTTCAGCTGAACACTTCAGATAGCAAATAATATTGCTCATACACTCTAATAATAATTTATACTGAAACGTAAACAAGTTGCAAGTCAGCTGTCAGAACTCCGCTCCGGTGTTGAAGGCGGAAGTGCAGTAATTGTCCCGTTCGTTATTTACGTCCGGTTGGAGAAGTCAGAAAGTCACTATGGTTCCGAGATAAACTTAAATCAGACAATATCATAAATTATCTTACAGTCATTGTTAAAGGCATTAAGTAATTGAAAAAAGAGCAAACGCATTATAAAAGTTGTTTCTTGGTTAATTGTTTTAAAATCAAAAAGTGTACAGTAAATAAAAGCGATGTTACCATTCACCATTTAATGGAAATATTTAGTCTTAATTAGGCCTATGGAAAAAAGCTTGATGGAACAAACGCAACTCGAATCTGCAGGTATTCACAGCTCAGCTCACAGCATTAGTTGACCACAGACGAGGGCGCAACCTCCCACTGTGTATATAATCTATACTATTCAAGACAGAATTCCGATTTTATCCAAGCAGTTTTTATAAATGTTTTCACTCTGAATCCCCGGTGATAACAAATGCGAAGGATGATGACGCAGACAATGTACAGTATCTGGTGTGTGAAATTCGTCTACAGTCTGGCCTCTGTTAGACCCCTCAACTGACGAGGTATCCATGACAAGACCCACAGTGCCGTCTACGCACAGAGAGGCTCAAGCTCCACCACACCAGAGGGGGAAACTGGCAGAGCGGAACCTTCAGACCCTTGAGACTGACTTTGGACCGTTGTTTATTTTCTGACGGTGCAGAAGCGACGTACAACGTTGTTGGATGGTTGTGTTTCGCTAAACCCGTCGGGATGACTCGAGGGGGCACGGAAAGGCTTGCTTTTCTTGGACCGCATTATATTGTATTTTATCTGTGAGTGTTTATACAGATGGAGGTAATTATGTCTCCTGTGATGCCCACACAGAACAGACAAGCTCCTGAGACTGCATCACGCAAATAATCCCCTCACACCGAAACCTGGGTGCCAAAACCCGCGTGCACACAAACACACAAAGTACAGAAGAACATGGATCAGTAAGATGGATGACTCATTAAATCAGGATCATCCTATAATGTTTGTCAATGGCAGAAGTACTGTTGACTTTATAACCATATCTTAAAAGAGGACTCTACCGATGTAGTCGATGTCAACTTATCTAGATGCCGTGGTTTGTTATTGTCATAGGTCAGTGGGTCAATAGGTCAGTAAACATTCATTGAAATATGTCATCTACTTACAGCAGATTATTGTTGAGGAATGTTCTCATAGCTTAGCGCCTTCCCAGGAGGCAAGTAGCCTAGAAATATGGCAGTGCTGTGGTGGACAAGCTTGAAGTCTGGATAAGCTTGATCCTTGGCTAAGTAGTTCATTTAGTATTATTCATCCTATGAGTTCAGTTCACAAACATCTAAGCCTATGTAGGTATTTTTCACTAGCAGTGTTTTTAAATGACAGATGTTCAGGAAAGGGTATAGGTGACAAAATGAAAAACAAAAGCAGTCCATTTTACTGAGATGATTTGTCCTGGAAAATATTTGACTCCACATTGAACCCTAGTGGCCATGCACTGCTAAAATAAAAGCAGGATCCAAATAGGTGTAGGGAGATGGATATGGAGGACTCTTAGCTGAAATTAGGATATGCTTTCAAAAGAACAGTTTATCAAGAGTTCAAATGGTTTATCGCAGTCTGTAGACCATAGGAACCTTACTTATCCCTTCAAATCAATATTCTCCTGTCTCAGTGAGAAATGAGGTCATTTAGTTTCCCAATCCCTCTCAACAGTTTGACCAAACTGGTGATCCATCACTTGTTCTTTGACACTTAATTGGATACAAGTGTTCATTGCAGCATTAACTCCCGTTTCTACAAGCAACACTCAGAACACAATAGATTTTGTGTTATTCATCAGCATTATTGATGACGTGTGTCAGTGTCAAAGCTTTGTGATAAAGTCCAGTGGCTGATCGTATGAACGCCATACACAGACAGGTGTTATACAGTGATATTGATCAGATTTCTGAATTCTACCAGTGGCCACACCATCAACACATCATGATCATTTCACGTCTTGATGGGTTTTACGGACTACAAGCAAGTCAAATGCATTGCTGTGCAGCCATCGAACGTTATTGATCAAAGAAGTGGAACAAGAAGTCGATAGAGGGGAGCGTTTCTCGGTCTGTCCTTGCACTGTGGTTATGCCGTCGTTTTGCCCTGCGCTTCGGCCCAATGGAAGGAAGTCATGGAAGTAAGGAGCTGCACAGATTCTGCTTAACTCCCTGCTCTCTTCACGCGATTGAAAATGCACCATGCCTCATTACTCGGGAATCAACTTGTGAAATGGGCTGGAAAAAACAACAACAGAGGAAACGCTTGCAGCTGCTCAGTCAACCCCGATGTTTGCGTGTGTTTGTGTGTTTGTGTGCTTGTGTACGTATGCATGTGTGTGTGTGTGTGCCTGTGTATGCGCGCGCATGTTAAATGAAATACAGCCGAAGAAAGATCTGAAGAGATTCAGGTTTTTATATCAGGACCAGACACACAAAGAACCCTCTGGAAAGATCCAGTAAAGGCTGCATGGCAGGAGTCAGGTGACCTGGAGTCAGACTTGCTGCCCAGGCTTGCAGGCAAGTAGGTAGAAATATCGAACCCCAACGATCACTTCTGTTTCTGATGAAGTTACACCCATTACTGTTAATAACCTAGGAAAGAGATGGATTGGAGAGATTAGAGAGATAAGAGTTAAAGAGAGTGAGAGAGAGAGAGAGTAAGAGAGAGAGAGAGAGTAAGAGAGAGAGAGAGAGAGAGAGAGAGAGAGAGAGATGGTACATTGCAAGTTTGTGGGTTACAAGTGACTCCGACCTGTGTGTGATGTGGTTGGACAGTTGTCTGGCCTCCTGTGGGTTCTTCTGCAGCAGGGCCTGGTAGCTGGAGAAAGACTCCACCATCCCCATGTAGCTGGACACAGGCACGGACCTCCTGACCCACACACACTCCTGCCTACAGTACCCACACATGCACAAGCGTGCAAATATCACATCACTCGTAAGACAAGTGCTATGTGTCTATTGGTTTGCCCCCGAAGGGCTTCTCACCTCAACATGGTTAATAGTCATATTGCTGTTTTACCATTCCTTCTCTGTGTAGGAGAGTGACTCATAGGTCTGTCTGTAGAGCTCCACAGAGCTTGGGCCAAGGTGAGGGTTACGATAGGGCTGCAAGGCTGCATAAAACTGTCCAGGAGAAAAACGTATGCAGGGACAGGATCCATTAGGTAATGTCGCATTGCTAAAGTCCAGAGGGGTTTTTGTTTGGGGGATGATTCATTTTACCACTAAATTTGACGTTCAGCAATAAGTCACTTGCATGGCTTCTGCGTCTCTTTGATTCCTACCTCTTTGCAGACATCATTGAGAGAGTTGGGACAGCAGTCTGCATAGCTGAGTTCCATGTCCATGGTGTAGTTGATGAGGGCCAGACCACCTCGTGGCTTTAGGACCCTGTTGGCCTCCTGTAGGAAGCGTGGTCGATCAAACCAGTGGAAAGCAGACATGGCTGTCACCAGATCCACAGAATTGTCCCCAAATGGCAGGTTCTCAGCTGCACAGTTCCTGCATGCACACATCAAACAGAATTTGATAAGCAACGAACAGGGTTTGACATGTTGACACTGGTTCCTCACACCCACATGTGATTTTTTACCTGTATGTGATGTTCTGGCCAGTGGCATGCTCCAAGGCTACCTCTAATTGGGCAGAGCTAATGTCAGTTCCCACTACTGTTGAGAAGTGTTTGGCCAGTAGCACAGTTCCCTGTCCAGACCCACAACCAACATCTACTGCAAGTTCAAATGGAAGGCCACTCTGTAACAGACAACACGTCAAGGTTCTAACGAAAGAATTGCAACTCTGGAATAGAGAACGAATGTTTCCACATTAGGAAACTGTTTTCTGTACTAAGTGTCCCTACCTTTCTCTCCAGGAAGACCAGCACCTTGTCTATGAGCTGAGCTGAAGGAGAAACTCTGTATTTCCAATAGGAGGCAGCATGTTCCTTTTCCTCAAAAAGACGGTGAGCCATGGTGCTTCAGCTCACAGATAGACAGAACTTCAGACTGGTTTGTTTGTTGCGTGTACTTTCAGAACAGACCCCTGCTTTGCATTCCATATGCTTCTTTTAAGGGCTATCATAAAACAATGCATGGTCTAGTCCCTTTTTTTCTTCCTTCACAGGGGGGCGGGATGTGTGTGGCATGTTCACTAATGAGGTTTAAAGGGGCAGTTCCATGCTAAATCTGTTCGTCCGCAAATGCCCTTACGGAATCCGCATTCCGTTCTAGTTTTGATGATCGACTGAATTGTGGTAGAGCATAGGGTCCACATGCAGTCATATGCAAATGGATAGAAAACCCCCCGAACCAAAACTGCTTTCAGAAATATGAAAAAGAATGTAACAAGAGAAACTAAAGTCACCAGTGAAATACGTTTTCTATAATAGAGACGTACACAGAGTTTTGCGAGGGGTAATAGTTCACAAAATAAAAGATTAACCAAAGTGGACAAAACTGACTAAGTCTGACAGTGGAGCAAAGTGGACTTTCCCTTTAAGAAGCTGAAGTAGAGCAAGTGTCATCAGGGCCAATGTAGGGGCAAGGGGTCTGTCACGAGGGTCGTCTTTGTGTTCTACTGGGGTGGAAATAACATGTTTATGAATACAAATGAGTTCTTACCAAACCAAGACAAAAAGTTAACCCACACCTGAGACGGTTCGCCTTATTCATCAAAACAAGGCACATGATTTATTTAAAAAAAAACATCCACGGTACTACATGGAAGCAAGGAGCATTAAGACTGCAGTGTTGGCTAGTTATCGAACATGGTGTGGTAGTTGATTAGGCAACACAGACTATCTGTTGAGAATGTTCACTTGGGCTTGGATGCCAGGACACAGAAATATCCCAGGTGTATCTTCATCTCAGTGTCTGGTGAAGTGACGCCCATTTCTTCCAGGAACCTACAACAATAGCAGTTCACTGATTAAGTTACTGACGAACATCTAGACTGTTTTCCTCACAAATGTTCGGGTGCGTATAGTATAAAGCAACATATAAAATAACATTGGGCAGCATCACGAACACCAACTAACACCACTCAGGTAAAAGGTTCTATCGAATTAGAGTCCTGGCTGTTTGACCAGCTCGTATCACCTGTTCTGTGTGTCGAGCAGCAATGAGCTGGCAGCCTGTGGCTCTGCCCTGCTGTAGGCCTGGTACATGGAGAAGGACTCCAGAAAGCCCACCAGGGCCCGCACTGAGATGGGCTGGCTCACCTGGATACAGTCAACTCTAATGGGGAAGAGAAGAAGAAGCGATTACAAATGTTGGGCCCTGGCCCTGATGAATACTCTGCATCGTAAACCACTACGTTCTTATTGGGCTCAAAAGGGCCACAATAGCCACAAGAGACAGTCTGAGGAGAGCGGCTGGATTGGGTTTACCTCTCTTTCTCAGGAAAGGGAATAGCAGTGTAGAGGTCTTGAAGTTTACTGTTGGCCACAGCCACCTGGGTACTGGTGTAAGGCAACAGGGACTTCTTGAACTGAAGACACAGGGCACAGCATACACCAGGAGCACCTCAGAGTGAAAATAGGCTAGGCTAGTGTGTCTAAACCACATCTAACTTCTACTCCAGTTGAATCCATTACGGGAACCACAGCTATATTTGAGAATTTCTAAATGTGTAACATTGGTTCACAAAAAAGGAGCGTGATCCACAATTCTATTTCTAGCTCATTTGGGGGGGGGGGGGGGGGGTGAGTGTATGCACAGTTTATGCTTTTATTCTCAGCTGATACAAAATGCACTTAATGAAATATCCCTCCATACCTCTGCATGGATAATGTTGAGTCTGTCCTCACAGGAGCCATAACGCAGGCTGAAGCTGTCAGTGTAGCCCAGTAGAGCCATGCACCCACCTGGCTTCAGGACCCGGGCTGCCTCCACCAGGAACCGAGCCTGGTCAAACCAGTGGGCCGCAGAGGCAGCAGTGAGTAGGTCCACAGAACTATCTGGAAACGGGAGCTCCTCAGCGGTACCCTTCCTGTGAGTGAAGCAGAAGTAGGTTACTGTAAAATCAGTTGAGTAGTCGTGAGAGGTTTGTAAGCCTGTTATCATCTGTAAGCCTGTTATTATCTGTAATTGTTGTTATCGTTCATGTTATCTTGGTCACAGTGTGGTTGGCTAGCCTGCAGCAGCGACATTTTGAAATTCAGGCTCTGAGGCATTGAATCCAAGACATTTCACAGACATGTCAATTCAATTACATATTAACCGCACCTAGCTGTAGGAACATTGACCTTTGGTCTCTGCAAACTGCTGTTTCAATGTGTTAGTCACACGTCACAGGTGCATAAACTCACCTATACGTGATATTGGGGTACCCTGCCACTACCCTGGCTTCCTCCAACTGTGATTCACTGACATCTATGCCCACTACGTCCTGGAAGTGAGGCGCCAGCAGGCGTGAGTTCTGTCCCGTCCCACAGCCCAGGTCCACAGCCAGCACATGAGGCTGTCCTTTCTAAGAAGTCAACAGTCACAGTCCAACATAAATGAGTGAGTAAAAGCACTAAAGACTTGACTGAGGCAATCTTGGTTTGAATATATCATAGACATAATAATCCTTCTGCAGACACAGCCTCCCCAGAGTATGATGGAGAGGAATAAACCTGCTCTCAGCCTACACAAGCCTCACCTTCTGGTTCAGGTAGTTGAGGACAATGTCTGTGACCTCCTGCGGGGGTGTGATGCGGTACCTCTGGTAGATGGAGGCATGGTGTCTCCCCTCAAACAGCAGGAAGGACATGGTACTCTGTCCTCGTCTAGCAAGGGTCTTGTGTTGGTGAAGCAAGGAACTGATGGACCAACAGGAGAGTTTGCCACAAACCTAAAAAAGCTCCACTCCTCTAGGCATCACGTTATTGTAAACAGCCTTGTAGACTGCCCTTTAGCTCATAACCAAGCTATTCACCCAATCTTTTGCACGTCTGTGAATTCATTTGGAAGTTTTAAGCCTTTTGCAGATAGGCCACTCCCATTATCACTCCCACTAAAGTAGCAGGAACACTGACACCCTCTCTCTCTCTCTCTCTCTCTCTCACACACACACACACACACACACACACACACACACACACACACTTGATCTCAATGCCAAAAACCCGCCTCCTACGTCAACAACTGTCTTCCAAAAGGAGGGGACATTTTAGTAGACCGACCAACCAAACCAAACAAATGAATCAAACCAAACTCAATCAAAAACCAGGATGCACGTTAATCATAACACGAGAACGCGATTTGGGAGATATCGAGGCAAACGGACGATGATAAGCATTTCATCCTTCATTCATCTAAATTCATCAAAATCCACTTACGTGTTGTAGAGGGTCGCCACTCCGCCCCAAAATGTGCAAAATGCGTCACGCTTAACTCCTGATGTTCCGAAGCACAGTGAGGCTTACGATCGTGAATAAATTCCTGATTTCATTATGAAAATAACAGAAAAATAAACATACTCAAGTGTAGGGGAAGGCTTGGTTTGAGTTATTATTAGCATTAAGCTATTATATTATCTAATATATTCAAAAGAACAGACTGCACATCGAAAAGATACAATTGGTAAGTCGCTGAAGGTATATAATGGGGGCAATTGTCAAATCATCATTATTCCCCTATACTTTCCCAATTGTATCCAAGAAAGAATATTTGCTTAAATACTTGTCTTTCGTGCAGGCAATAGTGTGGCTCTTCATATCGAGACTACTCATTCTAGACACTCCACATCAGTGAACACTCTATGTTCATGCGTGCATAACACTTGCATATATTATCAGAATTAAGTGCATATTATTCTTTCATTGTTATATCTAAGAGATTGTTTCCTTACCTGTTTCTCCATCGCCCTCTGGTGGTTTAAGCTGTGGGCAGCAGTTGTTGCGGTTTTAATCATGTGTTGCATGGATGTTGTAATGAGGTATTGGGTGTTGAAAGCTGAAATCAATGGGGGAACACAGCATTTTTGGTTTCGAGATTCTTCCACCATGTTGCCAAGGGGGCACCGGCTTCCTATGATGAACCACACAGATATTCTAGTCTCTTCCTGTCCATCTCCCTGGCTGTTCTGGTTCTACACTATCCAGTTCTGTGGCACTGCTGTCTAGTTACTAGTGGCAGGGTCACATCATACTAGACTCTAGTGCAGTGGTTCTTAACCTTGTTGGAGGTACTGAACCCCACCAGTTTCATATGCGTATTCACCGAACCCTTCTTAATTGAAAAATGGAAATATGATTTTTTCAAAGTCATATAATCATATGAGTCAGGTGTGTGTCTTGACCTCCACCGAACCCCTGAGACTGACTCACCGAACCCCTGGGGTTCGATCGAACCCAGGTTAAGAACCACTGCTCTAGTGTGAAGAAATGTTCAATAGGAGAAGGATGTGTGTGTACAAGTGGAAGATTCATGGACGGGATATTGCTCTAGTTCTTCTTTTTTTTTATTACTTGCATCATACCGACAACTCACTTTCCTCTTTTAGTCATTATGCCGTATGTACTTGACATGGAAAGATCAGGGTAAAGACATGGGAACTGGACATGGACAGCGGTGTGCTGTTTTGTGGACCCTGATGTGGCTATCCAGATACACACCCAGTGTGTCTTCAGAAGGTGAGTTGTGAGTTTTTGCCAGAGATGCCATTATGACATATCTTTGGATCACCTTTCATTTTCAAAAAGTATGGTAGAAATGTGTGGTAGGTCATGCCCAGGGAGAGTGCAACTAACCTGCTGTGTTTGGCGTTCTCCCCGAAGAATATACAGGGAGAATATGGTCCAGATTCTCTGTTTACTCACAGTCATTTAAAATATACATTTTGTCCCCTCACAGTGTTGACAAAGCAGGTCTTCTTCATCGCTGGTGGTATAAGAAAAGTAACTCTCCCACATCCCCCACTGAGCAGGGAGTCAAAGTACCAGTGGATGTGGACTCCACACAATGGAAGACAATTCCAATCAATTGTCACAATCAGTTGGAACAAATGGACCATTTTAAATGGTCAGAATGGTGTTTTCCAACGAGGCGAGCTGGGTCTATCCATGGAGCCCCTCTCTTCTGTCGCAGGAGTGTTTTGCCTCGCCCAAACGGAACCACATTTCCTCCTATTAGCAAGATTTGAGGTGTTCGCTCTTGAAAGTAGGTTGACCAGTTTTCCTTTGACAGCTTCAGATGTGCTTTTATTTGGTGCGGTGAAAACGACACCTATGTCGACAATTTCGCATGCGCAAACAGAAAACGTTTCGCATTCTTACCGTCGTTGGGATTGTTCCCGATTACGCTTTGGTTTGTGAAATCACCGATTATTGCCATGTGTTTCTGTTTCAAGTCACGCCGCAGACTTTACCACAGTTCAATCTGGGTTCTGATGTCAGTTTGAGCTGTAAGTCGCCTCACATGCCTGAGGCAGCCACTCTGCAGTGGGAGACAAAGGACAACATCTCTTCTTACACCACCTTGTTCCACAACCACACAGCCTATGTCATCATCCACAGTGTTGACCCGCAAAACATAAAGGCATATGACTGTGTTGTCCGGATCAACACAACACTGGTATTTGAAGGAGGAATTTTGCTGAAGATAAAAACATGTGCGTACAGTATTGTATGATTTATTACTGGTGATGCAATCAGATGCAAAGTAAATATTCCTAAATGAGGCGAATGTTGAAAGAACATGGTTACTGACGCGTTCTTAAACTTCACGCTTTTTAACCATGAATGACCTTTTGAGAAAAGGGGCCTGTTGATTTGGAATTTCACAAAGTAAATGATTGGATGTTCAAATGATCAAGCACCGTCAGTGCTTGCATTGATAAAATGTACTTGGAATTCAGTGTCTAATATTAACTTCCAACTTAAAACAAACTGATAGAAAGTTATTTATCTGATTTGTCTCAATTGTCGATACTTGGATTTCCATTTCCGTTCTCTTTTCTTTGTGTTCTCAGTCACACACAAAACTCACGTGACTTTATTCCGAGAGAGCGGCAACAGTAGTGAGGTGGACCTGCGTTGCAGGAGTGTGAGTGAATACAGTCAAGCCATTTGGAGCAAGACCTCATCTCCTGGGCCAGTCGTTCTGACCTCATCCGAACGAACCAATGCCAGGTCCCAGCTAGACCGTTTCTCATCACCTGCCTTCAGTGGGGTTGACTTCCCCATGCATATCTCACCACTGATTTTTGAAGATGGTGGAGAATACACATGCGAATTTATAAATTACATTGTGTCTGCCCGTGTATTGGTGAAACTTATTACTATTCAAGGTAAGTCCATGTACATCACAGTTCTATCGCTACACAATTACCAATTATATTAAATAAACCGATATTACATCTCCATATATTTGTTGTCATGTATAATCATGTCATTGTACATACATATTTATTTGATTGTTCATTTCGAAGAATGAGATTGAGTCACAATCTTTTCCCCATCAGTTTCAGTTGTGCCCTCTGGAGGCGAGGGTGGGGAGCAGTCAATGGTCCTCACTTGTGAGCTGTCACAGCTGAGCGATGTCCCAGTGACCCTGGCCTGGCTGAGGAGGGAGGGCAGAGAAGGGCTGATGGTCCAACAGGAAGTCCTGACAGTCAGCAGGCTGCTCAGTATGACCCTGCCCAGCCTCCGTAGAGACCAGCTGATCTGGGAGTGTGTGGTGTTCTCTCAAGGCCTGCTCAGAGCCAGAGTGCCCCTGAACCTCACAGACATCTATAATACCTTTACTCCTGTTTCACCCAGCCCAAATGCAGGTAGGACAAAGACCTGTTGGCTATCAATG
Source organism: Plecoglossus altivelis (assembly GCA_036571765.1). NCBI lineage: Eukaryota > Metazoa > Chordata > Actinopteri > Osmeriformes > Plecoglossidae > Plecoglossus > Plecoglossus altivelis. The sequence goes on from BROE01000022.1 coordinate 7,422,136, forward strand.
GGTTAAACTAATCAAACATTCAATCAGGGATAGAGTTTGATTGTACTATTTTAATCCTCCATCTTTATCTGCTTGGTGGCAAAGTTAACTCCTTTCAGGTTTGGATTATCGTGGCCTGCTCTGTGTTGCTCTTCACTGGGACCCTGTGTGTGGCTCTGCTGCTCTACTACAGGGGAGCCACACACAGAGAGGCAGCTTCAAGGCCTGTGATGAACAGTGTGTAGTATGCTTTTATTCTCAGCTGATACAAAATGCACTTAGAAATATCCCTGTATTGTATTGGGATTCCATCCCGGCCTGTTTTCCTCTGGTTTGAAAGTTCGAGCGTCGCCCCCTCCGACCAGTCAAGGCAACATCACAACATCGCAACATCGTCAAGGTGACCCAGTCTACGGCAACATCACAAACAACCTTCCTGACCAAGGTGATCAATACAGTCACTGAACACAGACCAGACGTGTACATGCTGATCCACCACTGGAATATTCAGGATGTTACTCAGCCTTGCTTCAGTGTGTGTGGTAAGAGATGAGGACAGGGTTAGGTAGACATCTAGTGAGGATAACCCGGTATTGTGTGTGAATGTAGTTCCAGACTACAGTCATCTGACAGAGGGAGAGAACGACTTGGACATCCATTATTCTTGCGTCTCTTTAACTGGACTAATACCCAGAGGTGAGTTGTTGATGAAAGAACAATCCAATTGTTCAGGGGGAAACTCTCAGAAATTTGTTTTTTTTTTCCATGAAAAAATGTGTACTTTTTTTCTTTGTACAGAGCAAAATGGGAATTCTGAAACAAGTGGGGTACAGTAAAACCGATCTTAGAACTTCAAATAAAAAATATCTTATTTCGACATATTGTTATATTGTCCCCCACCCCCCCTTATTCAACAGGATGCTGGTGTTGTAATCTACTCAGCTGTCTGCAGAAATTGAAGATTTGATCCATCTGGCCAGAAATGCTGCTGGATATGGTCGCTTCTCTTTCAGGACTGGATTGAACACGTTCTGTATTTCTTAACAAAGTGATGATCTAAATCGAACGGTTATATATACTACAACATTTCATAGTCCCACCATCCACGTTGCAAGCTTAAATTTCCTTTTCATCTTGAGTTCAGTTGATCATTTTCAGAAGATAATGCCCTTTACCCTGTCTGGATGAGAAAATATGCAGAGAAAATAAACACTCATTTTTGGCTACCGAGATGGTGTTAATTAATCTGTCTTCTCTGTTCTCTGTTTAATTAAATGTAATGTTGTAATTGCGTTGACATGTTCTTGAAAATAAATCATGGCGCTCATTTTCATTTCACGACGAAGGCAGGAGAGGGGGCTGTTGGACAGCACAGGGTCCCAGCGAAAGGGAATCGAGAAAGAGGAGCATTTCTTTCTTTCAACTCGCTAAATACTATTCCATCCTTCATTCTATGACTGCTGATACAAAAGCTTGCTTGAATCCGTTTAATTCCCGTACCCACAACGGTGTGCGATCCGCGCGAGACGAATGGGAAACGCCCAAAAAGAAGGCTTTCACAGACCAACAGGTGCAGACGAGCAGCAAGAGCCTCTCTTGTGCTCGTGTGGAGGGTGCGCATGCGAGCGAGAGAGAAAGAAAAAGCGAAAGATATTGTAAGGGTGAGCTGTTGAAAGGATTCAAGGTCTTGTTAAATGAAGGCTTTCTTAACTGACAAAAAAAAAAGGAGAAAGGGGAGACATAGCCTGAATTCCATTCAAAAACACGCACGCACACATATACGCACAGATGTGCACACACGCACACGCACACACACGCACACACACACACACACACACACACACACACACACACACACACACACACACACACACACACACAGACAATGACAAGGACCACAGGTGTGAAAAGAAAGTGACAGTAGAATGGGCCAAGGCTGACTTGTGCTTTGTTTCTCACTCTGGCTCCCCATCCCCATGAAGGTCTGTGGGCGGAAGAGGGAGGGGACATCAGGACACTTGGGACACATTGGGTTTTAGACCGAATGACCTTTGTTCTAACACGATAAGAAACACCGCGTTTTTCACCTGACGTCTCAAGAGGAACCGTGCTGAAACAGGCTAGGCTCTTCCGGGAGACGCCTGGAACGCTGTCGCTTTACGCACTTTTCATAACTTTTCATAGAGTTTCTTTCGAACAGCTCCGAATATGTTCTTTATGTGTACATTTTCTTCCATGTGTGGTGTCACAGTAACACATGTCACCAACAGGGGGCAAGCTAGTACAACTGTTATGTTGGAGGGTGGGGGGGGCTCTTTGATCACATCTCTGACAAAATAACATGAAATAAACACAAGCCGAGCAACAAAATATGAAAGAGGACCTGGATAACCTCTGTGCATACACACGCTCACTCTCTCGTATACACACGTACATGCAACACGTGCAGGAACAGCTGGGAAAGTGTCACCAGTATCTTGGCTATTTAAGGTCATGTTTATCCAGCTCGTGCCCAGCTCAGCTACCTTACTGATGGAACAGACGCACATCTACCCCTGTTCACTGGCTGCTCTGTCGCACGATCTGGAGGGTGTTCAAGACCCTCTTCCGGGAGAAGTCATGCGGTCGAAACACTCACTGGAGACGCTCGCTCACATAGCGATGAGGAGATTCACAGTGGGATGGAGGCTCATGCCAAGAGTTCACCTTGACCATGGCGTGTCCTCTGTGAGGGGGTACAGTAACCAGGCAGCAGAGCCCATCAGTCTCTCCGAGAGGAAGAGCTCTGCCAGTAACTCTGCTGAGGACTCCTTAGGAGTCAGAGTGTGTCTGTGAGTTTGTCTGTGTGTCTGTGTGTGTGTGTGTGTGTGTGTCGAAAAAGAACAGAACAGGAGACATCCTACTGACTGCCAAGGCGTTTAGACATCAGCGCACGGCGGACACATCTGTGGAAGGAGCTGTGTTGATCTGCGCCGTGGAATACTTTTGAAACAATACTATTGAGTCACTGGTTTCCCAGTCATTGAGTCACCGTTAATGTTCACAGAAACGATGCCCCATGTTCATCCACGGGCACGCAATATCCTGTTCAACGCGAACGTGGTTAGTTTACGACATTCGAAATAGTTCATTATTTCATAGACATGTGGTTAGATGTATGGGTTGAGGTCTGGTGTTTAATGAGCTCTCCCCCCTACTCCCTCCAGGTAGTGGTATGCTCCAGTAGGAACAGTCCTGTTAAGGCTGTGGTCCTAATGGAGTCAGGTCCATTACTTCTCCATTAGAGGGTGAACCAGGAAGTGTGTGGGTCGATGGTGTTGGATGCTCGGAGTGTCCCACGGACCTCACACCACCTGCTATTGGCCGGCACTTTATTTGGAGTTCACGCTTTCTCATTTTTCTCATAATATTTGTTGTATTGTTGCTGGGTCTGTCTTTCAGCAATACCTGCCTGAAGTCTGTTTTCATTCTCTCTCTTTAGTCAATTATTGTCAGAATCACAAATTCAGTCAGCGCTCTTAGTTAATTCCAGTAAACAGAGCTAATGCAACACTGATGAGACCCACTTGACATTTTTCCTCCTCGACGTCTCAGCTTCCCTCGACAGAGAAGATTAACGTGGTTTGACTGGTAATCTGGAGTCGCCGAGGCCACGTTCTTTCAACCAGCTGGCGCTGATTTCAGGGCCTCCCTCCTTCCCTCTCCGGCACTCCTCAAAGACCGAATCGGATCTTCCTGACCCGTGGAGTTACTGAGGTTGCCGTTCATGCGGTGTTAAACACTGAGGGGCTTGGTCACGACTGGGTCCTGAAGATCTCAGGAGTCCGGAGGGCTCTGCTGCTATCAGGGGTCAGTCCAGCCTCCTTCCTCAACCTCGACATCCTGTTTTCTGGTCAAGCTTGGCGCTATGACGACAGCGGCGCCCCCCTCCTCCCAGTTTGGGTGTGAGCCAGCCTACCATGCAGTTCCTGTCATCTTGAGCGGATGGATTTTGAATGTATCTGGGTGATGGTGCTGTGTTGCGGGCGATGCTACTGGACAGTTTGTTGCTGAGTGTCTGTGGCCTATCATGTGCCATCATGCAGCACGTGTGTCCGTGCTGGGCCATCCACCCAGCCTGTCCCTGGGGAGACACTTCAGGCCACCCTCCATCCATCAGCCTCCTCCTCCTCCCTCCTTCCCTCCCTTCCCCCTCTCCTCATCCTCTCCTCCGAATACCCCAACAGCCTGACTGGGGAGGGCCACCGATTGATTATCTATTTCGTCTGCATTCTCCTCCGTTCTTTCCCCATGTGGCCTTTTGCTCATTGAGCAAAATCTCTTTCACCTTTTCTCTCGCTTTTGTTCTTTTGTTTCTTTCTCTCCGTCTCTTTCTCTCTTCTTTTCTCCACCTCTCAGTCGTTGTTGTCTCTTCACTTTCTCTCCAGCTCTCTGATTATCGCTTCATCTCTCTCTTCTCTTTCACGCTTTATTGCCTCAAACTCAGGGTCTCCAACTCCTCTACAGTCATGGAGCAGTTAAACAGGAACATGGTATTTCTGCAGAGCAACGTTTAACCCACAGTCGCTGCGTGTCATGGCGGAGGCCAATGTGATCCATTTTCTTTATGGTGGAACAAGTGTGTAGGTGTGAAGTAGAAGATATTACATGCATGCCTCTGTGTTATTCTATGAGTGTGTGTTTTTCCACGAGTGTATGGGCTTCAACGAGAGTGTGTTATTCCATGAGTGTATGGGTTTCTATGAGTGTGTGTTATTCCACGAGTGTATGGGTTTCTATGAGTGTGTGTTATTCCATGAGTGTATGGGTTTCTATGAGTGTGTGTTATTCCATGGGTCTATGGGCTTCAATGAGAGTGTGTTATTCCATGAGTGTATGAGTTTCTATGAGTGTGTGTTATTCCATGAGTGTATGAGTTTCTATGAGTTTGTGTTATTCCATGAGTGTATGAGTTTCTATGAGTGTGTTATTCCATGGCTGTATGGGCTTCAATGAGAGTGTGTTATTCCATGAGTGTATGGGTTTCTATGAGTGTGTGTTATTCCATGAGTGTATGAGTTTCTATGAGTGTGTGTTTGCCACTGCGGGGGCGAGTGTTCTGACACTGTGGCTGACCCTCACTAATTTGATTTGAGAATGAAAAGCATGGGCAGCCCAAGGAGACAGTGAGAGACAAGAGAGGGAGTGTGAAAGAGAGGGAGTGCAGAGAGAAAGGAAGAGAGGGAGAGCGAGCTCTCATAATTGGCACGGTTCCCTAATCTGATAACATTAAGCCTGATACAACAACAACAAACATAATGGATTTCTGTGAGCGTTTTTTAACAAACCAATCTTTCCATCCACTCTCTACAGCTTCTCAAAGTACCCTCTCTCTCTCTGCGTTCAATTATGGCTGAATTGCACAGGCCTTGCTGAGTCATCGTAACAGGCGTATGTCTGAGATGATGATTGGTCCATGAGTCCACTGTCACCAGTCCAGGCAGGGTGCATGTGAGCGTGTGCAGAATAAGAATGCACCCTGCTGTTGCCACGTCAACCAATGTAATGACAACACTGAGACTAACATAAATAGCTGACAGTATTTATGTGATGATGGAAGATCAGACACTAGCCCCCTACACACTCACAAGTGCACGCTTGCACATTTGCTCAAACACACACACACACGTATGTAGAAGGACACATTCAGAGATCTGTGTCCTAGACATTGAGAGATGAGGTTGTGCGTGAGCAGGGAGGGGAAGGAGGGGAGAGAAGGTGAGAGGAGAGGAGAAGGGATAAGAAAGAAGAAGAAGAGAAGAGTGGAGAAGAGATGAGAGGAGAAGAGATTGGAAGACAGGATATGAGAGGAGAGGAGAGAGGAGAGGGGAGAAGAGGAGAGGAGAAGAAAGGAGAAGAGAGGAGAAGAGGGGAGAGGAGAGTAGAAGAGAAGAGAGGGGTGGAGAGAGGAGAGGAGATGAGAGGAGAGGAGAGGGGAGGAGAGAAGTGAGGAGAAGAGAGGAGAGGAGGGGAGAGGAGAAGACAATAGAAGAGAGGAGAGGAGAGAAGAGAAGAGAAAAGAGGAGAGAGGAGAGGAGAAGAGAGGAGAGGAAACGAGAGAGGTGAGGAAAGGAGAGGAGAGAAGAGGAGAGGGGAGAGGAAAAGAGATGAGTAGAGAGGAGAGGAGAGGAGAGAATAGAAAGGGAGTGAAGGAGCAAGGGTGGGAGGGAGCGAGGGAGGGAGCGAAAGACAAGCGGGGGCGGGGTGGATTGGGAGGGGCTTCTACTTTGCCATCAGTCACTGGCCCGTGTGTCTGCAGATCAATAAGACCCATTAGATGCCTCTGTTCTCAGTTCAGTCCCACAGGAAAGACTCTGTTGCAATGGTCCTGTGTTTAGGCCTTGATCACACTGATGCACGCAAACACTCCCACGCACTCACCAAACACGCACACACAAACATGCACACACAAACCTCAAATCAGGTCCCAATCCTACTCACCCTCCTGTCCACAGACTACCCGCCTCCCCGCACCCTACAGCCCTACCCGCACCCCGCAGCCCTCCCCTCCCTTCCTCATCAAACCTCTTTGCCCTCCACCAAATCAATCATGCTGATCAGCTCCCTGTCAGTCCCAGGCAGGGGTAGGGAATATAGGTTTGGCACGAGGGGTTGGTGTGCGCGTGTGTGTGATAAATATGTAATGGATTGGCTAAAGAGGACTCATGCATCACAGAGCCTAAAGTAATGTGCAATTGATGTGATTAGAATGGATCATCTGTACGCTAGAGCGGGCGAGACTCATGGCTGTCTTGCCCCAATGGATGGGCCCTCCTCCCCATCCTTCATCCCTGGAGATGAGTAAATATTATTGGTCTGAACAAGAAGTTGGGGCAGGACAAGCTCATTCATTTGGTGGACATGATGAACTAGATGGGTGATTGGCTGTGGTGGGACAGTGATTGTGAACACCGAGCAACAGGGCAGAACCAGGAGGAAGAGGGGGGGTCAGATAGGAATGAGGTTTATCCACACACAGGCTGCAACACTCTGCTCTTCAATGCAAATGAATCCTCGTAGACCTACTGACTAGCCTCAAATCTCAATGGAAGATTTGGATAGAAATCTCAAGTTGTGCGGCCCTCGCGTCTGGTGACTTGAAGTGGGCACAGTATGTGCGATGTGGGCAATGGGGGAGCAAGATCTGGTCTTGATCAAGCTTTCAGATGAGAGGCCTCAGGCTTGGCAAAGGTTCTGGCTGCATCATTATAGTTTCCTATCGCATGTGACATCACACCTCACTGCTATTTGGAGGAAGGTCTCCCTACTGTTGCTGATCTCATGCCACATTCCAGCCAGGTGTGTGCATGTGTGTGCATGTGCAAATGTTTGCGTGCGTGTCGGCATGCGTGCCTGGAGTCTTTCACATTCAGTTCTATCAGGCCCCTCCCTCGCCCCCCCCCCCCCCCCCCCCCCACACACACACTTGATTGATGTCCCCAGCCATGTCGACAGGATGTAGAAACCACCGACGACATGACGGCCAGGCAAATGAGAGAAAGGTTAATTGAATCAGTGTGCCTAATTTATTCTAATTAGCCCACTGATTATAGCTGCAGCCATATTTTAAAGAGCGAGAGAGTTAGAGAGAGAGAGAGACAGGAAGAGAGACCGAAAGTGGAGAGAGATAGAGAGAGAGAGAGAGAGAGAGAAAGAGAGAAAGAGAGAAGGGGAGTGAAATAAGAGGGAGAACTGAGGTAGAGTACGAGCAGAAGGTGAGAGGACTTGCAGCTCGCAGGCAGGGCTACGACACACCGCGGGCCAAGATACCAACTGACTTGGCAGCAAGGAGGAATACGAGGAGACGAGGGATGGCTTGGAGGAGATGAGGGACTGGGGGGGCGGCGGATACGTGGGGGCCGGTTGGGGGGGGGTAGTGCATTTGGGGTATTATGGAAAGGTCTTTGTACGTCTAAATGTAATTACTTTCCTTCCAAAGGATCAGCGGCAAATGTGGGGATGATTCCTATTTCTCAACCGGACAGCACTCAAATGGTCAGATAAAAGTAACAGGTGCACCAAGCAGTGGCAACCATGTTATTCAATCCCTGACATGAATATCGGCTCCCTGTATCTACCCTATGGTTCCCTCCCCCATTCAGGGCCCCCATTTCCCCCATGCCCCCCTCCCCTCTCCCACGCCCGCTCTCCTGTAGTGTTACCAAGATGATTGCTGGATAGTTTGAGCTGTGGATGCTGCTGACCACTCGAGTGGGATTGGGCCCCCCCCCTCCCCACTTCTCCGTCGTCCCTACATCCAGTCTTCATTTCTTCGCGATCATCAACCTGACTGCATGAGAGTGCAAACCACCATTAGTGATTCGGTAACACCCTAAAAATAGCACAATCGCAGACCACCTTTAGTGCATCACGCGGAAGTTTTATGTACATGCAGTGGGATTCTGGTGGCTTGCTGGGGCTGGGGGTTAGGCGGAGAGAAAGAGATCGCTCTTGTGGGTTAGGGTTAGGGTTAGGCGTTAGAGAGGAGAGAAAGAGGTGGAGGAGAGAGAAGAGAGAAAAAAAGAGAGAAAAAGAGAGAGGGAGAGATAGAGAAGAGGTTGGTGAGGAGAGGGAAAGAAAAGAACGAGTTGAGGAGAGATGGAGAGAGGGTGGGAGAGAGAGAAGAGGAGGACTGTGAGGAGTGAGAGAGAGGGGATAGGTAGGTTAGAGAGAGATTAGACAGAGAGAGAAAAGAGAAAAAAGACAGAAAGAGAGAGGAAGAAAGAGAGCGGGGGTAAGCTGGCGATCTCTCTGACACTTTCTGGACCGAGTAGGCCATCACTCTGACCAGGCCATCACTCTGACCAGGCCATCACTCTGACCAGACCATCACTCTAACCAGGCCATCACTCCGATCTGGCCATCACTGGCTAGTGGCACTCTCGAGAAACAAGATGGAGTCCATCGTCAGAGCGACTGATCATGGCTGATAGAGCAGGTGACCTTCAGAACTGCGTGTGCGTGTGTTGTGCTTGTAATGGCTAGTCACTGTTGATGGCTTGTCATCCTAAGGCGTACTCTGGTCTCTACAGGAGGTACTGGGCTGTTGTTGCTCCAAAGTATTTCTGTTGTCCGGGGATGATGGACTGGGACCTCGTCAGTGATGGGGAGCAACAGTCTAAATGTCAGGCCAGTGGCATGAAGATCTCAGAAGACTGACACTCACCAGGTTATCAATGTTTTATTGAGGTGTGCAGTGTTTGTGTGTGTGCAGTGTGCAGTGTGTGCGCAGTGTTTGTGTGTGTGTACGTGTGTGTGTGTGTTGGGGGTCACTATCAGGTCCATGTAATGAGGTGGTCAAAAAAACATTTGTTAAACATTTGTTAAAAAAGAGCAAGTGTGCAGAAGAGAGAGAAAGAGAGAGAGAGAGAGAGAGAGAGAGAGAGAGAGAGAGAGAGAGAGAGAGAGAGAGAGAGGGAGTGAAAGAGGGAGAGAGAGAGAGCACGAGAGATGCAAAGGGAAAGAGAGAGATGTAGGGAGAAACAGCAAATGAGAGAGGAAACGCAAGACTGAGTGAGGGAGCAAGCAAAAGAGAAAGAGAGGGAAGGAGAAAGAGAAGGAGAGAGAGAGGGGAAGAGAGAGAGAAGGAGAGAGATAGGGCAAGAGAGAGAGACAGAAATGGAGCAAAAGAAAGAGGAGAGAGAGGGAGAGAAGGAGAGAGTGTGTAGCTTGATGCAGGCCAGACAGAGAATAGACTTGTCCGCCCAGTAGAGCCATCAATCAGGGTAATAGGTTATCCTATACGCTTGCCGCCGTACGGAAGTCTTTTTAATGCATTTCTATTAGGTGCTATTTCAACATACAGTGCCTACATCAAAACGAGAGAGAGACAGCAATATAGAGAGGGGGAGAGAGAGAGAGAGACAGCGGGAAGAGAGGGGAGGAAGGGTGGGGGGCCGGTGGGCCGTGGGTGCCCCAGCTGTGGGAAATAAGAAAAATTGATCTGACATTGATTTTTCATGCTTGACTCACACTTTCTTCTCCTGGTGGAACATTGCCAGAGTGTTTATGTATGTTTATGTATGTATGAGTGTAAGTGCACCTGTGTGTGTGTGTGTGTGTGTGTGTGTTTGTGTGTGCGTGCTTGTGTGCCTATACGTCCGTGCAAGCGCATGTGTACACCTGTATACTTGTAGGTGTTTTATGAACTGTGCGACGCATGTATTTGCGACTTTGCCAAGCAAGTGCGCGTGTTTGGGGCGACACGCCTGCGAGTTTGTGAATGAGTGTGTGCTTTGCTACGTCGCTGCGTGCGCGTGGCTGCTTGCGTGTCAGTGTGATTGCTTGGTGTGTTGGTGCGTGTATGGGGGTGGTGGGGGTGGGGGGGT
>BROE01000022.1:7433007-7445507 GCA_036571765.1 Plecoglossus altivelis
TCCCGATGAGGTTCCTTGTATTTGCACCAGTTCACACAGTCAATAATGGGGATTACACACCTACTTATATAGCAGGTTGCTGACAAAAAAAAAAAAAAAAAAAAAAAAAAAAAAAAAAAACAAAAAAAGAACAAACTGCATCCTGCTCTCTTTACTGAACCTATTGAAATCCCTCAGTGAGCCAGGTTCTCACTCATCCCACCCCTACTGTCGAGGGAATAAACTTGGCGTGAACGGGGTTTTCCACTAACCGCAATCTGACCCACTTGCATCCCCCCCCCCTCTATCCCCCTCTCTCTCTCACCTCACTTATGGTTGGGTCAGTAGGAAACAGTGAACGAGTCGTTTGAGCGCAGCTCTTGAAGTCATTTGACCCTTACTATTAATAAATGGTTGTCATTAGACTGGCAGGATAGCAGTCCTATTGCTATTTACTCCAAAGGAAATGCTCTGATATTTTTGGCGGATAAAGCGGTGGTGAAACACACATTAGAGGCACATTTGGTTCTTTATCGTTTAATGAGAAAAAACGACTCTCGCTCCCTCCCTGCCTCCCCCCCTTCCCCTCCCCCTCTCCCATTTTTCTTTCCCTTCAGTCTCATCCTCCCTCCTCCCAACCCACCGGGGTTGCTATGACAATGGTTGGTCGCCACGGCAACGGGGGGAGCTGACAGGTTGGAGTCGGGAGAGATAGAGCTATCTGAGCTCCACCGACTGTACAGGTAGAAAGAAATACAGTGAAAGAGTGAGAAAGACAGACAGACAGACCCAGAGAGAGAGTGTGTGTGTATGTGTGTGTGTGTATGTGTGTGTGTGAGTTTGTGTGTGTGTGAGTGTGTGTGAGAGAGAAATAGAAATGTCTGTGGAGAGCAGGAAGGCGATAAAGGCAGACAGAAGAATAGGATATGAAAGGGATGGAGCGGGGGGAGCTGAGGGAGAGATAAGAGTGGAGACAGACCTGTGTAGTCTGCTGGAGAGATGGAGGGAGAGGAGAGACTGTGTAGTCTGCTGGAGAGATGGAGGGAGAGGAGAGACTGTGTAGTCTGCTGGAGAGATGGAGGGAGAGGAGAGAGAGACTGTGTAGTCTGCTGGAGAGATGGAGGGAGAGGAGAGACTGTGTAGTCTACTGGGGAGATGGAGGGAGAGACTGTGTAGTCTGCTGGGGAGATGGAGGGAGAGGAGAGACTATGTAGTCTGCTGGAGAGATGAAGGGAGAGGAGAGACTGTGTAGTCTGCTGGAGAGATGGAGGAAGAGGAGAGACTGTGTAGTCTGCTGGAGAGATGGAGAGGAGAGACTGTGTAGTCTGCTGGAGAGATGGAGGCAGAGGAGAGACTGTGTAGTCGGCTGGAGAGATGGAGGGAGAGGAGTGACTGTGTAGTCTGCTGGAGAGATGGAGAGGAGAGACTGAGTAGTCTGCTGGAGGATGGAGGGAGATGAGGGAGGCAGAGGGGAGGCAAACAGACCTGAGTTGTCTGCTAAAGAGAAAGCTCTGGTCACAGGATGTGGGCCAGAACCAGTGGGGCCCACAGAACAGACAGTGCCATGTCTCCTGACCTGGATACAAGGGCAGAATAGGGCAACTGGCTGTGCTTGGGCGTGTACGTGTTTGCGCGTGCTTGTCTGGGTGTGTGTGTGTGAATTTGTGTCTGGACAAGTGGGTTAGAAGTCTGTTTTTTTCTCCAGTGCTTATTCTATGGCATTAGACTGACACCAAGGAGGAAGGAAGTATCCTGGACACGGAACTGCACACACACACACACACTCACACACACACACACACACACACACACACACACACACACATACACACACACACACTAGCCCTACCCTTGTATCGGTTCCCTTGCTGTGCAACTCTCTGCTGTTACTCTCATCATAGCTCTTCCTGTGCTGACAAGACAGCACTGTGGAGGCCACACGAGTTCTGGAGGAGAAAGTGTGCGCGCGTGTGTGTGTGTGTGTAGAAGACCCGGACCTGAGGCCTGGTGCAGAATGAAAGTGCAGCTCCATGACCCTTCAACTTGATCTCCCTGGTACAGTCACACCTCTGGAGGGCCACTAATGTGCCCACTGGGGGCTCGAGGTCCCCGAGCATGCTGGGTAATGGCCATCCGTCTGGCGCTGAGCGGCAGCCTGTCCAATCCCTCATTTAGACGCTCTGCTATCGTGGCCAGGCCATTACGCTGATTGGCTGATAACTGGGCTGGCCAGTAGTGGTGTGAGCTGTAATGGTGTTGCCGATTACAAGGAAGGGGGAAGGGGAAATAGGGAACGAGGGTTTGTAGACTGTTGCTGCATTAGAAGTCAAAGGCTCCTCTAAAGGTTTAACGCCCAAAGAATCACATTGTTCAACAGAACTATTGGGGTAAACTGACACACAGAAGTCACTGACATGCAATTGACCGATTTACTGCTTATTTTGTACGATGACCTGGTCATAAACTACAGCAACTTGCATGAGCGTGGGATGTACTTCCAGGCCAAGATGGAGTCTAACAGCACCGTACCATTTACAAGTGCAAACATGTTTTGACTACAATTCGAAACTGTCTGGTAATTGAACCTTTCATCAACAAAAGATGGCAGAAAGGCTCAAAGTACCCTAGTACCCTGTTTCTTTTCTTTCTTTGTTGCTCCATTATCTGTTATGATGCACAGTGTCACGGGGTGGAAGGAGATGATGAATGAACACTGCAAACTGAGCGAGGGAGCGGGAGAGAGAGAGGGGGGGGGAGTGAGAGAGAGACATCGAGATGAAGCGAGACTGAGGGGGGGGGGAGGGAGAGAGAGAGACATGGAGATGGAGCGAGAGAGAGGGGGGAGTGGGAGCCCAGGGCTATCCAACAGCAGTTTGCTGCACGTTCTCGCCGTAACGGAAACCATTTCCGCTCTGCCCTCCGGGGGTCACATGTTACCAAACCAGATATCATTTCCTCCCTCCCTCCCCCAGCTCACCACCATCAACCCCCTTCAGGTCCCTCACCACTTACTCCCAGTACAACCCCTCCATATCACACACAGACACACACGTACACATACAGGGAACCCAACACAATTCCATATACTGTACTGTCCGCTATCATGATCTTGGAGCGGCGCGATTGATTGCGTTCTCTGCTCCTTTCGTTGCTCTTCTTCTTCACTTGCTCCTCCCCCCCCCTTCCCCCCCTAAATGGTGAATCTTCACACAGGAGCTGCAGTTCCAGTTCAGCCATTCAGCTTAATGATCTTTTTATACTTCATCGCCTGGTACAGCAGCTCACAGCGACACTATACGCCGTGGAGATGCATACGAGCCGTTTGTGTGAATTTGTATGTCGTGTCTTTCTTTGGCGAGGCCCTTCACCACCAGTCTTGAGTACTCATTTTCCCAAAAAGCCACTTTGGGGGAGAAAATAAGATCTGTACGTATCTCGGCAACCCCCAGGGGCAGAGAGGGAACTCAGGAGCGCTCGCAACTTCCCGAAAGCAATTTAGGGGACGGCACGATTAAGGGTATCCAATCACGCGGAGCGTGTGAGCCTGGGGACGGCGTTGAGGGCTGAGGGGGGAGGGGCGTATGGGGATGGGAGGGTGGCAGAGGAGAGAAGAAAAGCCAATTCCACACGGAGATGTGAGAGGTAGAAAAGCCCTGCAGCTTCCAGCTTCACACGGACACTGCTATCTGCTGCAGCCACAGAGCCCTGCGTCTACCACACACACTCTCTCTTCTCTCTCTCTCTCTTCTCTCTCTCTCTTCTCTCTCTCTATCTATCTCTCTCTTTCTCTCTCTTTCTCACACACACCACGCATGCACACAGCCATGCGAACACGCACACATACACACCACACACACAGGCAGCACACAACACACATCACACAACGCACACTCTCTCACCATCTCACACACTCTCTCACAAACAAACACAAACACAAAAACAAACACAAACACAACAAACACACACACACACACACTCATTAACACACACACGCACACCGCACGCACACCGCACCACACAACCACACACACACACACACACACACACACACACTTCTCTCCTACCACAGGAAGAGAAGCACTTTGGCTGGTTTCCTGATTGAAGAGCACTCAGTCTCTCCATGTTTGTGGGGAACACAATTGCATTTTGCATCTTGATGAGGCCTGACTGTATGTTTCTGTCCCAGACTCACACCAGAACACTAGAGCAGGTGATTACTTATGCTCCTGTACCAAGGTTGTTTATTTTTTACTGTCAATCAGAATTGTTACAAAAGTGTTACCCTGGATCCTTAGACAACACACCACACTGCTAACATTGTGTGGTCAATGTAGATTATATAGAGCCCATCTTCCTTCCTTCCTTTCTTCCTTTCTTCCTTCCTTCCTGCCTTCCTTCCTTCCTTCCTTCCTTCCTTCTTTACTAAGTTCCTCGTGTCATTCATTCCTCTCTGGCCCTTTCAGAGACCTCCCTCTCATCCCCTTGTTACAGCAGCTTCATTGGAAACAGATAATCTATACAAGCCATCATAGCCGGTCAGCATGACTCAGCATAACTCAGCAGACCCCATATCGTGGTATGTATAAAGTAAATGGCAGGAAAGGTAGGAAAGTTTACTGTCCGTGAGGAGTCAGTCGGCTGTGCTCTGAATGAATGGTTACAGACATTTGAAATACACATCTGGAGCTTTTGTGAAGCATCTGAAGAAATGTCGGGACCAAGGTCTGGAAGATTCTCACAGGAAGGGAATCGATTCTACCTCCTCCCACACATCTACCATCTATTATCATGTCCTCTGAGCCCAGCCAGCCAGTGTACAGACGCAGGTCAAGACACAATAGAAAGACTCGCTCTCCAGCCCTCCACTGTTGCCACACTTCCTTCGAACCCATCCCAAGAACACCAACACAACATCACCACACCCACTCACACACGATGAGCACCAACAGGCACTCTGCGGGGAACCTGTTCTATGCATACAGCACAGCATCTTTGCCTCCACAACATTCACACTGCTCTGGTGTAGTATGGATCGTGGGCTAAGCGTTTCTGCGCCAAAAGAGAGGCTCCCATCTGGAAGGACTCCAGCTCGTCTCAACTAGAGGCGCAAGCCGATAGGAACGGTCGAGGAACAAGTGTAAACGAGGAAGGGCACCTCTGCTGTGTACACCAGGATAGCACGGAAACAGCCCTCACTCAGCACGCTGCACTTTCAATAATCACAGTTATCTTTGCACGGCCCAGTACAGGTGGAGGCTATGATGGTAGCGGCGACATAGCTGAGATGGTCTATTCCACGAAATCCATAAAAGGCGAACTGCGATCCGCGCCGAAGCAGTAGGTGAGGCCCTGTGATGCAGCACGGGGAGTGTCGTAAGGAACTGGTTTTGCTAAAGTTGAATTTAGGCAGTTCTAATCTGTCGCTTGGAACGGTAGTGTTGGTCGGTTGGCGGGCTGTCATGAGAAAAGCGGAACCAAGTGCCTGCCGTTTGCGTGGAGTCTAAACTCTCTTCGAGATCATAAGCGACTATGAGGCCGCAGATATCGAAGAGGATTGGGAGTGAAAGCTTGGCGCTAGTGGTAGTGCTGCGAGGAAGCATGAGGGGACAGAAGTTGTCTGAATGACTGGCCAAAACTGATAATTCAAGGAGTATAGGATATATTTGGGCTGTTGCGTTGGTAAGCTAGTCAGGGGGCATTGTCAGGGGGGGTCATGGCATGAAACGGGGGGGACGGCTTGCGTGGAAAGTAGGTGTTAGTGGGCGGAGGAGGGGAGTGGGGTGGGGCTAGGTAGTTAGCGAAAGGTCTGAGGCGTAGGAACGTGGTGTTTGGGCTGGTAGACTCCGGTTTAGCAAGGGGCCCTTTGGGTTGCTTATCTTGGGGGCACGTATAGTGAGGCAACTGGTAGCCCATCATCACTAAGCAGTAGGCTGGGGCATGTGAGCGAAGGTCAATGATCCACGCCAGCACTTGGAATGATAGATGACCCCTGGACAATTACATGACGCAAGATCCCCTCCACCACAGGGCCCTGGCCTGGGAATCTCAATCAGCGTAGCTTGACCGCTGGAACTGTGAGAATGCTTTCAAATGTAAAACATTTGTAATACAATAACATTTGCACTAAGTCGGTCTTCGCTTATCCCACAACACCACACCACACAACAACATCACACACCTCCTTAACTTACTATACCTAGTAGGTTCCACACACACACCAGCACCAACACACAGCCAAGTACATCACCACACACCACACACACACACACACATAGAAAATGCAGAGACGCACATACAGTAGGATCTCACACATTTATGCACACACGCGCGCATGCACACACGCGCACAAAAGCACATTCAAAGCTACAGGGGGCAGAGTTTGATCTTTGAAGAAACATGTGGGGCAGTGGTGGGCAGTGAGCCATGTGGTGGGGGGGTGGAGCCGGGGGGACAGGACCAGGGGGGCGTGGCCAGGGGGGGGGCGGTCAATGAGAACACGGTCAGCAGACTGAAGACAGAGGGGGAGGGGGCAGGGGGGGGGTCAACAAGGTTTGTGTGTTTGTGCCTGCGCGCGCGTGTAACTGATCCGATATTGATTCTGGTGAGTTTGCCTGTAGTTGGAGAGATTGAAGTGTCTCCGGACCATGTCTGGCTGGCGTATCTCATGCTCCCGGTGTCCCGCGGAGGAACCGCTAAGCCCTCCCGTCAGTCAGCTCATCCAGACCTCCTCGTGGAAGATGGTGTTAGTCAAAACTCACCAAGCTGAAGCAGAAGCAGGACTGAAGACGCCTCAGCAGCCGGCATCACAGCGAGGGCTGAGAGGAGTCCTGCTGTTCTCATCATTACACATGCACTCTTACTGCACACACGCTCTGTGCCTTAACTGCTCCCAACCTCGTGTTTAAAACAGCAAACAGTCGAATACGTCTTCCAGCCTCTGTGTGATCCCGTTCGATTAGGAAAATCACACAAAATCACCCTCGCCCGCGCGCACGCGCCCCCGCCCCACGCACGCGGTAACACACGCAACACGCGCTCACCCAAAACTCTCATTCCATTGACCTCCTCCAGGAGTGTGTGTCCTGCCTCATGCTGTTGCGCAGCCCTGCTCTGCACCACACACACTCCCTCTTATTGCCTTGGCTCCAGTCTCCCTAATCCTCTTACTGTCTGTGTGACACTGACACACATTCCCCCGATTCCCCATCCCTGCAACACATGCACGCTCACAGTCTTACACACCGGTCCTGTCAATTAATCAATGATAATGTAATACCCACCCCACCTCACAACATACATCCTCTATAAGCCTCATGTCATCTAATGCCCCGATGTAATGATGGCACACACACACACACACACACACACACACGTACACACACGCACAGTCAGCAGTCCCCAGGTCCTGCTCTACAACTGCATTGAAATCGAGGGGCAGGGAACGCCACCAATTAAACACGTGCACACGCGTGCGCGCGCACGAGGTGGAAGGAGAGGGCAAATAGGACAAATGGAAGCCAAGCGTGGAGGAGAAGATCTAGAGATGTAATTGGCTTATCATTGTTTCAGTTGTCACCAAGGATACAGGGAGATAGGCTCACGTTAAACAGCGCGATCAATAACGTCACCTGACTCCGGGGGCGGAGAGAAAGCGTTCATGCCAGGAGCTTTTTTTTGCTTGTTCCCTCTGCACCTGAGACTGGGATATATCCATATCCTCCGCATACTGAAAGCTGCGGAAACAGGGAGCCGTTTCGGAATACTTGACAAACTCATCGTGTCGGAGAGAGAAAAAAAAGAAAAAGAAAAAGCGTCTGCTTTAAATCCACTCTGATGGAACGCCACCGCTCCTCCCCCGAGACAGCTCCAGACGCCATATGGGCCATATTTCAATCGGCGGTCTGTAAAGGGGGCTCTTTTAGCAATAACACCTCTCTCCACAGAGAGGCAGGAGGAAACTGCTCCTCGCACGTATAGACTGCCTGGGATCCTGCGATGCTGCGGGTGATCCCGACCAAGGCGCTCGCCGTGTGGGCGTAAAACCATGACACCACGCGATCGCTCTCTCTGCCGCCTCTGCTGCATAACACTTCCCATGGTTACTAGAAAGGGAATATTTAGTGCTCTCATATTCTCTTTAGATGTGGCATCTAGTCTGGGTCAAAGGGAAAGGTTGGATGAGATGTGATGTGTGTGTGTGTGTGTGTGTGTGTCTGTGTGTGTGTGGAGGGAGGGGTAGGGTGGGGGATAGGAGGGATGGGGGTTTAGGGGAAATGAAAAGATTCAGAGGAATGGGTGAAGGATGAAGATGAGAGAGGAGGAGGAGGCAGAGGGAAGATAAAAAGACAAGGATGGAGTGAATGAGAAAATGTAGACGAGAGAGGTCGGTCCAAGTCTAAATGGCAAAGAGAGAGAGAGAGAGAGAGAGAGAGAGAGAGGGAGAGGGAGGGGAGGACCCGTCTCTCTCAATGTTTCAGAGAGAGATGAAAATGTGACCAGGTTTCAGTTAGTGTATAAGCAGACCCTCAGATTATTTTCTTTAATCATTTGATCCCAGTCATATTCATGTATCCTTAGCCTCACTCTGACTCTAACTCTCTTTCATATAGCCCTGGATGGACATGCACCTAATGATGTCATTTTTCTACTGTTATACTGTGTATTAAAAGTGGTCCATTAACTTACCCATCAGAGTTAAGGGTCTTTTCTGTACAAACTGGAGGTGCGTGTGTGTGTGTTGGGAGGGGGGCGGGGGGCATGTATCATAGAGCACATGATCAGACATGACGTCATGCTCTTAGTCATGGACATCACATGCCTGTGCTTTCAGAGAAAAAAGATCAACCCCCTCTTTTCTTCTCCCATCTTCCTCCACCTCCTTCTCTCATCCTACTTCATCCCTCCTTATTTATTCTCCCTCCCCTCCTCCCTTTCTGCTTAGCTAAATTTTTTCCTCCTTTCCAGCTTGCTACTACCATCCTCTCCTCTCCTCTGCTTCCACCCTCCTCACTAGCCTACCTCCTTGCCTCCTCACTAGCCTACCTCCTCACATCTTCCTCCCCCAGCCACACTGCTTCCTTTTAAACTCAGTCCTCATGCCCTATCTTTCCTCGCTCTCCCCTCCCTGCAGACCCCTCCTCCTCCCCTGCAGACCACGCCCCTGTCAGTCCTCTGCGACCCCTCCTCCTCCCCGTGTCAGACTCCACCCCTCTCTGTCAGACCCTCCTCCTCCCCTGCAGACTCCACCTCCTCTGCAGACCCCTCCTCCTCCCCCTGCAGACTCCACCCCCTCCCCTGCAGACCCCTCCCCCTCCCCTGCAGACCCCTCCCCCTCCGCTTGCAGCGCCCTTCCTCCTCCCCTGCAGACCCCTCCGTCTCCCCCTGCAGACTCCTCCCCCTCCTCTGCAGACCCATCCTTCTGCCCTGCCACTCTCTGAGAGGTGTGATGACTCTTCCACTCTGTCACAGTGTCATGGTTCTGAACATCCTTTAATGGGAGGCGACGGTCCAGGCCACGGATACAGATGACCACACACACACACAGGCAGACACTCACACTCACTCAGGCACACACTCTGGCATAGACACCTTTATAAACACAGGCACACATCTCCTAAACAGAATGTGTTTACATGATGGAAATTTAGAGCAGGTAGGTAGATGAGGAGATGCAGTGAGGAACAGATGAGTCCAGATGTTCTCCTTGACTCATAGCACCACACCAGCATATTTGTCGAATCGAACCATGTACACATCTAGAATTTAGTACCAACACAAAGAAGTAGAATATACAAACCATACTGTTAGGCCATGTACAATTTCAGGTGGATAGGAGTGAACACACATGCAAACCCACACATGGACACATACACACACGGATACTTATTTTGGCTTCAGTCCAGCAGAATTTCCTATGACAAACTATGACTTACCCAACACACCCTTTAAACACACAGGCGTACGCACGTGTTCATGCGTACATGCATGACCTCTGAACTGAGAGCTCATTCATCACGCAGGAGGGTGCTCGGAGGGGGGGGGGAGGGCAGCGCGAGGGTTGCCATGGCGACAATAGTCGCTCTGGTTACGTAACCAACGACGGCGGTGTCAGAGCCCTACGGGGGGGAGTGGCAGGGGGGGGGTGGGGTGGGTGAGGGGGCGGGGGCGGAGGGCCGTACACAAGTCTGTCTACGTGTGACATGTATGGAGCTGAGGTATTGATCCCTGGCTGCCCACGCCTCTGTTCTCCACATCCTAGTGTCTGTCTGACCTTTTCAATCTGGGCTGACGACGAGAGGCTGTGCGGCTGCTCGGAAGCACGGCCTGGCTCGTGGCTACCTCCAGTGTGCAATTAAAATCAATTTGTGCGGGTCTGCTTGTTAGCTGCAGGGCTGCGGCGTCGTGTTGCTGTTCTGGAGGGTCCCAGCTCCAGTGGCTCCAGGACTGACAGGATGGCAGCCAGCACACACAGCCAGAACCCCCCTCCCCACCACCCCCCCCCTCACGCTCACACCACCACCTCCGTCAGTGGCAGCAGGGATTCGGAAGCCTCTCTGAAGCAAGCGACAAGCGTGCGCTCATTAATTAAGAGCTCCCTCCTCCCCTCCTCCCTCCTCTCCTCCTCCCTCCTCCCCTCTGGTGAATGAGCCGAGCACTGCACACTTTCCAAATACAGTCATAAAACTTCCCGGTGCCCCCTCAGGATCATCCGTTTCTCTCTCTCCGAATCTCTCTCTCTCTATCCGTCTCCCTTTCTGTCTATCTCGCTCGCTCTGTCTCTCTCGTTCTCTGAGGCTTCCATGGGCCCATTCTGTGGAGGCAGGGAGACCGGTGATGGAGGGGCTGTGGTGGTGGCAGTGGGCTTGGGGTGGGGTGGGTCAAGGAGACCTAGGGGGCTGAGAGGAGCTGGGTGGAGCCTGTGGCGGAGGGGAGATTGATGGAGGAGATGTGCTGCTGGGCTGAGCCCAAGGAGAGGGCGGTGAGTCTCCTGCCTCCTCCTCTCATCCCAACACTCCCCTGGACGCCTTCTCAGCACTTTCACCCAGACACAAACACACACGAGAAGAGAAGAGGAGGAGAGAGGGAGAGAAAGGGAGAGAGAGGGAGACAGAGAGAGGGACAGAAGGAGAGAGAGAGAAAGAGAGAGGGAGAGAGAGAGAGAGAGAGAGAAGGAGAGAGAAAGTGTGTGTGTGTGTGTGTGTGAGAGAGAGAGAGAGAGAGAGAGAGAGAGAGAGAGAGAGAGAGAGAGAGTGAGAGAGGGAGAACGTGGGGTGGCTCCAGGATAGAGAAAAAACAGCAGGTGTGTTTGTTCATACTATGTTCATGTCTGCCTCAGTGAATATGTGAATGCATTCACTTGTGTGTGTGTGTGTGTGTGTGTGTGTATGTGAGCTGTAAAAATGCGTTGGGGAACAAACTGCAATGGCAGGGCTTTTGTTGGAGTTCCCCCAGGGGCAGCAGACTCACATGAGTCAGCAGCTAGTCGGATTTACAGCAGATTGATTAAATTAGCATTCGTTCCGGGACCAGAATATCAACTCATCCAACGCACCCCCCAACCTCCAGCAGCCCCCACCTACAGACCGTCTGACCACTGTGGAACCTCTACAACACACACACACACATACACACGCACACGCACACACACGCATACCGAACCATGACGAGGATATTACTTATTTGTCAGCGACAGGGAGTGAAAATGGACTCTGCAGCAAGAGGGAAAAAAAAGTGGATCTTCCGTAGACCGATGCCAGCCAAGAAGATGTGTTGCGTAGGTCAGGAGGAGATGCGAGGAGATGATCGTGTATCGACTGTGGTGTCTGCCAGAGGAGATGCTGTCTTCAAGCCCTGGGGCAAGACAGGCCAGGCTGACCTGCTGCTGTATGATCCACACCACGGTAATTAGACCCTTTACGGCCAATGAATCTGTCCAGGGAAACAGGATCCATTAGAGAGGAGAACAAGGGAGGCTCGTCCTCTGCTTTTCTCTTGTTTGCATGTTTTGTTTTGTCAGAAATGGTTGTTCATTCCCCCTGCGGTGGGGAAATGCAAACAGCCCTGGCCTTTTGCCTGCCTCTAAAGCAGTGTTTATGTATGAATATTTCATCTCATTAAGTAGATCTCTTTGAAGAACAGAGGCATGGCGCTCAGCCTCTCTCTCGTTGGTCGGAGCTGTAAACGAACGGCCAATCGTGCGCGAGCGCTAAGAAAGAGTTTTGTCGCCAGACAAAACCGCGACGAGCCCATGTACTTCTTCGCGTGCGTACACGGGCAAACGTGTTCATGTCTGTGTGTGCGCGCGCACTCGCATGTGTGAGACAGATAGTGAGACAAACCAGCCATGTTCTTGCAGACAGGTGGCGGGTTTGAAGATATCAGCCGTCAGATCAGGGTTAGATGAGAACCAGAGGACAGGCAAAGAGGCAGGCGTGGACACACGCTATGCCCCGCCACGCAGGGTGCACCCACATCAGAGGAGGAGGGAGAAATCAGAGGAGCGACGGAGGGAGCGGTGTTCG
>BROE01000022.1:7448007-7458492 GCA_036571765.1 Plecoglossus altivelis
TCCATCCATCCATCCATCCATCCATAAATCTGTCCGTCCATCCACCATCCATCCATCTATAAATCTGTCCATCCATCCAACCAGCAGAACGCTTTTTTGTTTCTCTCACAATTTGATTCTTTCTACTTTTCAGAGGAGTTGTGTTGAATACCAACCACCCCATATGCAAATGTCCTTTTTAGTATGCAGGCGTCATATGGATGCAGCGAATATCAATCAGAGGTTCTGACGGGTCAGAGTGGCGGGACAGCATCATCTTGGAGAGGGGAGGGGTGAGGCTGGAAATAGGGGGAGGGCCGGGGGAGTGGGGTGAGACAGTTCCAGCCAACATCAGCCAGACACATCTGTGGAACCAGGCCAAAGCTACTGGCAGCTCCTCTGATGCAGTGGAAGCCATACCCACTGCTATCTGTCTATCTCCCCTCTCTTCTGATCTCTCTCTTGTCTTCCTCATGCCTTTCCTTTTCCTCCTAGCTGCCCTCCCCCTCCTTTCTTCCTCCCTGCTCGTGTCTGTTCCATACCCCTGGCCAGATGTAACGCTAACACAGTTATCACCATAACAACCGATGTCTCTGTCCAATGTCAACTGTCCTTCTGCCTCCCTTGCTTTAGTTTGCCTTTTTTCCTCTACGTCTCTCCTCCAGTCTCTCGTTCGCTCTCCCCCTCTCTTTCTCTCTCTCCCTCTCATTCGCTCTCTCTCTCTTTCTCTTTCTCCCTCTCGTTTGCTCTCCCTCTCTCTTTCTCTCTCTCCCTCTCGTTCCCTCTCCCTCTCTCTTTCTCTCTCTCCCTCTGCCTTGCTCTCCCTCGCTCTCTGTTTTATAGGCCTATTAAGACATGTTTCAAATATTGATAAAGCAAACATCCTGCACAGTAAATTCCTTTCGACATCGATCCTTGCCTACAACACATATAAATACAGGTGTAAAGAGTGTACTGCATGCACATACTTATAGATATGTGTTTCTGTCTATCACACGCACACACTCACTCATTCACTCACTCACTCACACTTTCTCTCCACCTCTCCCTCCTGTCTTTTTTTTATTTCCCAGCAGGCTCTCTTCCTGACCCCGTCTGTAACCTGATTAAGACACCCACATTAGACTGAATGAACAGGAGGGAGATTCAATTAGCCCCGGGAGTTGATGAGGAACAGGACACACACGCACATACACGTACACACATACCCTGAATATACGTGTGAAGACATACAGACACAACCCAGCTTCCCCTCAACACCTCCTTCTGCCTGTGAGGTCAGGGAGGCCATCATATGGGGCTCTGTGTGAAATGAATCCAGTGGATCTACAGTAGGGTGGAGGCAGGTGTGTTGAAACAGGAAGTGAGTCTGATGGATTGAGGGTTCAGAGGTCATGGTCGAGGGGGTCAAGGGTGGCAGGATTAAGAGGTCCTCAATCGGGTTAGAGTCAGGTTTCACCTCAAAGGGCTGCAGCCAATATCACTCAGGAGGAAGCTGTGTGTGATAGATTGACATGACTCTGGGCTCCTTGGTCAATCCCTGTTCGTGCCTTTATAGAAGAGAACACTTAATCTCAGTCTATCTGTCTATCTACCTGGGATTGTGGGATTGAACAAGAAAAGGTGGATCGGAGTGTTTTTCCATGGCCATCCAGCCCCTCCATCCAGAGGAGAGCTGGAGGAAGGGAGGGGAGGGGCGGAGGACCGAGGGGAGGGAAGAGAGGAAGGTTATCAGGAGGGACAGGAGGAGGAAATCAGGTTCCCTACACTCTGCTCCGCTGGCGAATGGGAAAAGAAAATCCATTTATTGTGAGTGGCCTGGAGGCGAAGGTGGAGGTAGGACTCCTCTGTCACTGTGGCGCCGTGCCGGCGAGACCAAGACCCCTCCCCCCTCCCCCTTCCTCTGCCTGCCAGAGCCCCCCCCCCCTCCTCCTCCTGCCCCCCCAGACCCTCCAGCCTCCTTCCTCCCGTGCCCCTTCCACACCACATTCTGACCCCCCTTCCGGCAGACAGGTAATGATCACACTGCTCCCACCTCTTCCTCTCCCCAACTCACCACCTCATCCCAGCCCTCCTGACCTTGCCCCCAGGCTCCAGCACCCACCTGCTCCCCGGCTCTGCTCTCAGACCCCCCCCCCCCCCCCCCCCCAAACACACACACATCCAACTGGTACAGCTCTCTCTCTCACACATACACACTCTCTCACACATACACACACATTTTTTTCCGACCCAGCGCAGCGACCCGTCCCCAGGCGCCTCAGACAATCCTCTCCCCTCGCTGACACCACTCTGTCAGACTTTCAAACTGCCCATGTTTTTTTTTCATTTGTCGTTCCACTCTTTCACAATGGGCCACCGCTGAGCCCGTAGGCCCTAGAAGCTTCCACCTGATGGCCCCCCGCCCAGAGGAGTGTGACCAGGGCCTCCCTTGGTGCTCCATCCCACCTGGGTGACACACTGTTTCTGCCCCCCCCCCTCTAGCAAGGCAGAACAGAGAGCCATCTGATCCTGTTACACAGGCAGCAGGGGAAGGAGCGAGGACGTGTGCGAGGGCAGGGGCGAAGGCGGGGGCGAGGGCGAGGGCGAGTGATGGGGGAGACCGTGGCCGACACACCGATTCCCAGAATTATCCTGCCACACCACGAGCAAACCGCAAAGGGATGTGAGTCTCACTGACACAATAGCACACCACACACACGCACGCAGACATGCACACACACAGACATGCACACACACAGACATGCACACACACACACGCGCACACACGCGCAGACATGCACGCACACACACGCACACACAGACATGCACGCACAAACGCACAGAGAAACCCACGGGTAAGGTGTGCGGTCCAAGACAGAAACAAGGGAGGGAAGCGAGACAAACGAGAGGAGGGAAGGGGTGAGAATATAGAACAGTTCCATTTCCGTTTTTTGTCATCATCCTCCTCCACAGTGTCTCGAGACAATACCTCCACCCATCCTCAATAGTAGCCCAGCTGCCTCCCCCCTCCCCTCCAGACATCCACACCCCCCAAGGAAGCAGCCGACTCCACAACATCCCCATATCCCTTCTCTTCTCCCAGGGGGGGCTTGGCCCAGGGACGGGGGAGGGGGGGCGCGGGTGTAGCGCGGGGCCACATAACACCACCACACCGCCAGACTGACCAAATAAGATAAGCCAGCAGCCGCTCGCCCGCCCCAACTGCCTGCTCCCTCTCTCCCACACACACTCTCCAACCTAGGGAGGAAGTGAAACATGGTCAGTGTGTGGGGCTGTGTGTGTGTGTGCGGAAGGGAGGGGCGTGAGGGGATGGGGGGCGTGAGGGGGAGGGGGGGGTGTTAGGATCATACTGTGGGGAGCTAAAGCCCCTTGGCAGCCAAGCTATGCTATTGGATGAGAGTTAGTGCAGGCGTGTGTTTGACTGGACTTGGCCCAGCTTTGATCTCTGGCTGTGGGATCGTGCTGCCTAATGTAGCCTAGCACAGCCCAGCCTAGCCCAGCTTAGCCCAGCCTTGGCTAGCACAGCATGGCATAGCACACGTGTAGACAGGGACAGCGTTGATTAATTTGTAAGATAAAAAAAACGTTTTGTTTTCAAACAAACTCGTACAGATCAAACTCACGATTAAAAGCACACTGTTTTCATGTCTGAAAAAGGGGTTGAAAAAAATGAACACCGATCAACAAGTTCAATTCATTATCCGGACTAAACGCAGGGCAGAGAGACAGAAGGAAGGAAGGGTGTTCACACGAAAAAGCGAGCACCTCATTTCACGCGCAGGGAAGAGGCAGCGGAGAATACAACGCAGGCTGCTAGTCTATCTCGGAAATATGACATGGGAAGACATCACCTTAAATCAAACTGGTTTTGCATTATCAGTCGATCAGGGATCCTGCCATCTTAAGCCTAAATGAGTTTGTCGTCCTCGGAGGGCTTAGCCATGTAGATAAGAAAAACATCAGAGCTGTCCAGGAAGCCTTGTGGGCTGCAAAGTTCCTACAATGTATGGGACCATCAGGGCACAGCTAGAATAGCTGGAGGCAGGGTCCTCTCCTGCAGCCCTCTCACCCTGCCCTCTGGTCCAGACACAGCTCTGGAGCCAGCACACTTCCGCAGAGAGAACAAAAGAATGAAGGATTGTCGCAGCAGATCTTTTTAATTGACGCGATATATCCAGAGAACCGCATTGTAGCCTTCGAGTCTGCGTTGCTGAGCATCTCCTAAGAGGGGAAGGCAGGGGAGAGAAGGAGGCTCGTGTTATTACATTAACATGCTGAGGTAATCTGAGAGAGTGTTCATAAAATAAGCTGCTGTAAAGCACGGGGACGGTGAGCTGATCCGGAGTGGTTGGCAGAAGTAGTGCGGCGCAGGGCAGGGGGGCTGGCACACAGGGGTGGCTGGGTCAACATTTGCGCGCAGAGTAGCAGTGCATGGACAGCCGGGTTGCGGGGAGGGGTGGGATGCGGCAGGGAGGTGTAGAAGAAGGAGGGGGGAGGGAGGGAAAAAGAAAAGGAGAGAGACACAGAGAAAAACGGAGAGAGGGAGAGAAAGGAAAGGAAGGCAGAGAAAAGAAAGGCAGGGCAGAGAGAGAGGCAGGGAAACAGATAGAGAGAAAGAGATCAACAGAGGAAGAAATTTTCAAGAGCAGAGGGCGATGGCTATTTGAGAGAAAGTGATGGGGGGGAGCAGATGGGGGGAGGAGGGGCAGGAAGGAGGGGGGAGGGGAGCGGAAGAGAAGGCGGGCATAGACCTGGAAGAAAGGGGTAGAGTGGGGGGAAAAAGAGGAAGGAGAGGGGGTGTAAAGAGGAGGATGAAGGAGGACATTGAGCGGAGGAGGATGGAGGCAGCAGAGAAGATCAGGGCGCTAAGTTCCTCTGGGGAGGAAGGACCTATCAGGACCTACACTTTGACACCTGACCTCTCAATTACAGAGGTATTTCACTGGCAGCGACAGGCAGAGGGTCAAGGTAGTAGATACAGTAAGTGAATGACAGGAGAGAGAAGAGAGGAAGAAGAAAGAGAAAAAGAAGAAGGAAGGGGGGAAGGAAGTATGGAAGGAAGGAAGAAAGGAAAAACAAAAGAGAGAGAGAGAGATGGGGGGGGGGGGGAGGGCAGAGGGAGGGGGGGGGCGCGGCGCAGTGAGGAGAGGGAGAGAGAGAGAGAGAATGGAAGAGTAGAGTGAGGAAGAAAAAGAGATGGGGAGGATGAGAGGAACTGGAGGAGAGATGAGGGAGGAGAGGGGGAAGTGAGAGAGACAGAGACAGAGAGAAAGAGAGAGAGAGAGAGAGAGAGAGAGAGAGAGGGAGAGGGAGTGGAGGCTGGAGTGAGAGAGGGTCACCCTGTTGAGTGAATCACACTGTCACCGAGGTGCTGAATTCTCCCCTGAGCAATAGGGAGTGAGAGGGAGAGAGGGATGGAGGGAGAATAAGGGCAGGCAGGAGGAGAAGAAATGTACACACAGAGAGAATAATAGAAAAAGGAGAGCAAGGGGATGAAACATTCAGATAGAGTAGAAAGGAATGAGATCAAGGGGAAAAAAGAGTATGTGAGATGGTTGGAAGAGGAGAGAATTAGGAGAGTGTGGAGGTATCTAGGGCAAGTGAGGCGTCAGACTGGAGGCCTGGGCCCTGGGCATGGGGCAGAGCACTGCAAAGACAGAACACAAGACAGGTCAGGAACCCTACAGGCTGAGGGAGATGTGGGGGGAAACTGACTGGAATATGCAAGAGTGGGACTCAAGGACGAGAGAGAGAGAGAGAGAGAGAGAGAGAGAGAGAGAGAGAGAGAGAGAGAGAGAGAGAAAAACAGAGAGGGAGAGAAAGATATGGAGACAAACGAGTCCGGAGAAAATGGATGAACGAGTGGAATTAGAAAGAGCGAGGCTGTACGGAGGGAAAGGTGCAAGAAGACAAAGCTTAGGAGAAGAGGGAGGAACGAGGAGAGAGTGAGAGAGGGCTGGAGCCGGGGAGCAGACAGCGAGAATAAGATGAGAGCAGTTTAATCTCATCGCCACGACAAAAGGCATAAAAGACAGAAGAAAGAGAGGGATGTAATTGTCGCTCGGGACTCACAAATTGGACGCTTGAAAGATTTATGTGACATATTACAGCTTTATTCGGAGGGACCCTATTAAAGATGAGAAACACAGCAAATCAACAAGGCGGCGTGCATGATTCATGAGAAAGGGAGAGGAGCGAGAGAGGGAGAGACAGAGGGAGCAATAGGGAGAACGGCCCGCATGTCTGCGTTTAATTCCTGTTGAGACGACATAACGAAGCTGCTATAGTGGTGGCGTGCGCGCGCGGCGTCTTGATTGACCGCGCATGCCATGTACAGTGCACGGAAACCCATTACGACAAACACGCGTTGAGGACCACACACACACACGCGCGCGCGCCCACGAATCCATGCGCACGAACGCAAGGCGCTCACATTTACAAGAACTTTCATGATCAAGCATAGACATTAGCCAGCTGAACATCTTTGATCCCAGATAGCCTTTATGTAATGGTGTTTTATCAGCCGACGCCGCCATATTATCATCAGCAACCAGAAAGTGTGCCGGTAGTTCTCTAAAAAATAAACCTTTTTTTTCCCCTCTGTGCGCAGTATCGAACGTGAACTGTCCAATTACAAAAGACTGTCTTTGTCAGATGACCCCCACAGGAAGACGGCGTCCGCGCGCAAGTGGCTACAGACCCGGCGGCCATTACTAACCTATAACTCACGGCATAGGTCATGTACAACCGCCATTCAGCATGCTTGCATTAGTCTAATGCAGCACTGGTCTAAGGCTGGCCTCACATCCGTACAGTATGCAGGCTGCTAATGAAGGCATTGAGGGGGTGTCATTAGCGTGTGCGATAACTCACCAGCTTGTCTGACTGATTGGTCTGTGAAACAGCCATGGCTCATTGCCCGCCATATTTCAGCGTTTAACAAACACATAATTGAGCGTTTATGCATTTGCCTATTGATGTGTCCATTTGCTCAAGAACTGCAGAGCAACAGCAGCGATTCGGCCCTGTCACCCCCCCAACCCCACCTTCCTTCCTCCTCCTCCTCCTCCTCCTCCTCCCCCTCCAGCCACACAGACCAATCTATAGCCTCCAATGAAAATCTCTCCCTCCAATATCCGGGAGAATATTGCTCTTTATCCTTTAATCGTTTGTGGATTCATACGCTGTAAACAGTGTTTTATTACGGCAGCGACAGGTTTGTAAACATGTTATTACGCTGCTCTGGCTGCTGGAGGGAAGCGGAGCCCGAGATAATTGTCCCTAGAGTGAGCTGTGAATCCCCCACACCAAGCTGCCAACAAGCCCCCTGGCCTTGGCAAAGCTCTCTCCATTTAAAAGCACATTTTCTGCTTCTCTGTGTGTGTTTGCGTATGTGTGTGTGTGTGCACGCACGTGTGTGCTCGTGTGTGTGTGTGTGTGTGTGTGTGCGTGTACGTGTGTGTGCGCGCACGTGTGTGTGTGTTTGTGGACCAGTACTCCTCAGTTGGACCTGGCTCACTGCGTTCAGTGTTTATTTGGCCTCCATTATCTTTTATTTGCAGACTGATGCTTTCCCTTGGCAAGGCTGGGACAGGCAGTAATTCAGCATCAGGCTTGCCAGCCTGCGAGGGAATGCAGCCTGACCTGCTGCAGGGCTGCAGCGTGTCCACGGACAAGACCAGACGGATCAAATAGATTGTCCGTGTACAAAAAGCTCATTCCTCCATACTTGGCTCGTGCGCATTGCCAGGTGCTCATGTGACACTAGAGGGATACGGTGTGAATGCATCCCAGTGCATCGCGTCCAGGCGCGGAGACTCTCGTGTTCACGTGAGCACGCGCACGTACGCGCGCACGCACACGCACGCAGCACAAACCCTGCTTTGAGATTTGAGTCTTGTTCAGGGCAGCAAACCCACTCAGACACTTTTGAATATGCAAATGTGTTGAACACAAAAAGGATCCTGACAACCTGCTATTACAAGATGCCATGGGCTCTGATACAGCAGCCAACAAAGGGAGGAATGGAGCGGGAACAGAAAGAGAACGGGGGGAGAGGGATTCAGAGAGGGAGGGAGGGTGGGGGGGGAGGGAGGGAGGGATGGGGAAGGAGACAGGGGACCATAAAAGAAAAGAGAGCGCGAGGGAGCACGTTTAAAGTAAACACGAAAATGAAGGAGAAACTGGGAAGAGGGAAACTACAAAAAGGCAACACTGGTGTGAAATAGAAGAGGACAGACAGACAGGCAGAGACCGACAGAGAGGGAGAGAGCGAGTGAGAGAGGAAGACGAAGAGATGAGCAAAGGCAAGGAGAGAGGGAGGGAGAGAGGAGCGAGATAAGAGGCGAAGGGATGAGAGGCGGCGGAAAGATAGAAAGAGGTGGAAGCAGTCTGGAAGAAAAAAACCAGAGGGATGGAGGAGGTAACATAGAGACGAGCAGGAGGAGATAATGGCGAGCAGACCAGAGTAAGAGAGGAAAGAGCGAGCCCTCAGAGACCCCACGACAACGACTCTGCTGCTGGTTGCCTAGCCGCCTGGACAGTTGCCTGGGAGATAGGTGCCTGGGGAGGGAGGGAGGAGGGAAGGAGGGGTTGAGGGAGGAGGGGGGAGGGCAGTGGGAGAGAAGGCTTCAGATAAAGCTGCTCCAGCCATTGCCAAAAGTCCAAGAAGCAGGGACATGGACAGACAGACAGGCAGGAAGAGAGACAGACAGAATAGGAGAGAGAGAGAGAGGCCCCCAAGGAACTCCCCTGAGTGACGTCATCGGCCTCTCTCTCCTGAGACAGACAGGCAGACGTGGAGAGACGGAGAGACAAACCGAGAGATGGTCCCAGAGCCAGACAGAGAGACAGACACAGACAGGGACAGAGAGACAGAGAAACACAAACAGACAGCCAGCCAGACAGCCAGCCAGACAGACAGACAGACAGACAGACAGACAGACAGACAGACAGACAGACAGACAGGCCAAGCAGCAAGCACTATCTGTTCTCCCCTACAGTCCTCCCCTCATCTCAGCCCCGATCTCTCTCACACGCAGAATGAATCCCTGTAATCAACACCTTGAACTATTGAAACGGTGCGTGCGCTGTGCTGTGCGCTGTGCTGTGCGCTGTGCTGTGCGCTGTGCTGTGCACTGTGCTGTGCGCTGTGCTGTGCGCTGTGGTGTGCGCTGTGCTGTGCGCTGTGCTGTGCGCTGTGCTGTGCGCTGTGCTGTACGTTGTGCGCTCGCCTGCTGTCTGAGGACGCTCCGATGTCGTCAGTCCTCACGTCCGACCGATGAGTTTAACTACGCTCGCAGCAGCAGGCCTCAGGACAGACAGCGGGCCTCGGGACAGACAGCGGGCGTCAGGACATACAGCGGGCCTCGGGACAGACAGCGGACCTCGGGACAGACAGCGGGCCTCAGGACAGACAGCGCCAAATGTCAAATGGTAATTTAAAGGAAGGGGAAAAAGAAAATAGATGGAGCATTTTGCAGGTCATTCCGTAAAGGTGAAGAGGACGCGTCAAAAGCACAGAAATCCTCAGTTCAAAAGCCAGGAAACCTTTCAGATGACTTTGACAGTGTTCTGGTGCCAGAGCACAATCCTGTTATTTAACCATCATCTGCTGGGGATTCCGAACCATTTGGCAAAGATCAAGTCAAGTTGAATGATTAATCTTCAATTAAAAAACGAAACATGGGTATGAATGAAAATCAAGCTCATTATTGAAATATGTATGTACACTATATATTTGAAAAAAAACTTTAGTCAAGCAGTGAATATAATGGGATGCAAATCATGGTTTACGTATTCGTTAGAGTCTTTTCCTGTTAGGTCTGCATGGTATGGAGTTCAGCACTGCCCCAGTGACCACGTTTCACCTCCCAACATCCATCCATCCATCATCTTTCACACAAGCCCCTCTGTTCTGACACATACTAATTTGGGTACTGCTCTTAGACCCCCCTGTGTGAGGCCCGGGGCAGAGGGGTCGTCTGCATGGCAACACTTCCCCGCCCCCCCACGCCACCCTTCTTCCTGCACGCACGCACGCACGCACACACACACACACACATACACACACACACACACACTGCAAATCCTGTGTCTTCTCACTACGAGCATTGGGCAGTCAGATTGCTTGTCCCTTTCAATTAGCGAGTTGTTCCTCAAAGCATCACTTCTTCAGCGGAGGCGTGAAAGAGCTTACGCTTCAGTCTCACCTAGCAGGGCGTGCTGTGGGACATGTGTGCGTGTGGGGCTGCTTCTCTGCATGTGTGTACGTCCATCACCACCACCACCACCACCACCTCCATCTCCACCATCATCAGCACCACCACCACCGTCACCATCATCATGAGGGGGGACTGGGGGGGTGTGGGAGCAACAGGAGAGACACGGTGTCGCTGTGACTCCCTGGTGACACGCACACACCTCTTCCTGGGGAGCGCCGCGCCCTGGAGAGATGGGGTGAAGGAGGTGCAGAACGCCGCTCCCCCCCGCCCCCCCCGCCCC
>BROE01000022.1:7459207-7498424 GCA_036571765.1 Plecoglossus altivelis
CCACCCCCACCGCCCCCCTCGCCCCTGGACTGTCGGTGGCGCCTGCTGTCTGCCGGTCTAACGAGGTCCCCGAGGTTGTAAAGCATGCAGGGAGACACGACGGCTGCCTGCCCACTATGGGGCCAGAATCTCAAGCAGAGTCTGATCCTGGTCACTGAGCAGAGACGGCACACACACAACTACACACACACACACAACTACACACACACACTCACACACAATTACACACACACACACACACACAACTACACACACACTCACACATCCACACCAGGGCTGCAATGAGCGCAACCCCCTGCTAGGGCTTGTGCCTCTTACAAGAGCACATGAGCGGCCCATAGTGTGTGTGCGTTTTTATGTGTGTGTGTCCTATTACCTCTAATAATCTAACCTCCGTCACCTTTCAGCTGAGTGTGTGTGTGTGTGGGTGTGGGTGTGTGTTGGGGGCGGTATTTTAATATCCCATCAGATGAACCAACCTATCTAATTTTCAGAGACAAAATCTTCCAATTTCAGCAGAAGGTGCTGGTGCAGGTATCACTAATCTGGCCCTCCCCTCCTCAGGTCCTGCTTACAGCACCGTGTCACCCAGACAAACCCACGCAGCGCCTGAGCAAATGTCAAATGATCATAAAAAGGAGGGGTAAATGGCCGGCGCAATAAAAGCTGCCATGAATGGGCCCCCCATCTCCTGGTCACGGGCTGGAAAGGTCATGAGCCATTTAAACCAAGGGGCCATGCCTGAGGGGCCCCTCCCATGTCATAAACATCAGCCGGGTCCTGCAGATCTCCATCCACACGCAGCGGGGATGGAGGGCCAAATGTCATTACAGCTGTCCGAGAGCAGCAGAGCACATGGCGGAGTAGATGTGGATGGGGCATCTATCTATCCAGGCATCTCCACCAAGGGTGGAGCAGCGGAACAGGCCTGCTCTGCAACCATATATTTATGATCAGCGCTCTGAAAAGGCCTGAGAGGACTCGTTCCAGACTGTGGGTGTCACCTGTGGACACATCATTATCCATCTGGGTGATTTATCCCTTATTTCAACGTCTTACGTATTTTGGAGATTGAAAACGTTTCATAGGGTCGTCTGGGGAACGGCAGTTGTTTTAAACAAAGACCAGGGGTGGGAGGGGGGAGGGGAGGGGGAGGGGGGGCGGGGGGTCACGTGAGCTCCGTTTTCTCGTTCCGCATCTGACGGCGACTGATCGCGTGGGGCTGCGATCATTACGCACTCGTACGGAGTCCAAGAGACACATTAGCAGAGCCCAGAACAAATCCTCCGTCCCCACCTCTTTCATAGCGTCCAGATCAGCCCCTCTCCTCAGCTCACACCTCACTTCAGCCACATCAAAAAGGGACGCTTCATTAGGAGCTGAAGGTTACTTGTTGTTAATGAGAGCCCCAATTAGGAACTACAGAGTGCCGGCCTCGGTGGAATAGCCGCCTCCACAAACACTAAATCACCTTGTTGAATTCCTGCCAAGTTTCCCCAGCCAGCCAGGCAGAGAGAGAGAGAGAGAGAGAGAGAGAGAGAGTAGGAGAGAGAGACGAGAGAGGAGAGAGAGAGAGAGAGAAGGAGAGAGAGAGAGGAGGAGAGAGGGAACGACGAGAGAGGGTAGAGGAGAGAGAGACGGAGGGGGAAAAAACAGAGAGAAGAGAGTGAGCAGAGAGAAGGAGAGAGAGAGTGTGTGTGTGTGTGGGTTGTGTGTGTGGGTGGGAGGGGGTGACAGGAGAGGTAGTGGACGGAGGACATGGGGCGAATGGGGGGAGGGGGAGGGGGGGTGAGGGGGGGGCTTCTGATCTGTCAGTGTGTCACTGCCGCCTACAGTATCTGACAGGGTTCAACAGGTTTATAGGGTGCGCGTGTTCCTGCTTGTGCGCCTGCTGTCTGCGTGCATGCCTGCATGAGTGTGTGTGTGTGTCTGTGTGTGTGTGTGTGTGTGTGCGAAGGAGAGATGATGTGTGTCGACGAATAAGTAATTACACTTTCTTTTTTGTTTAAACCATCAAATTACAGTGTATGTTGTGGACTGTGTTATTGACAGGGTACAGGCAGGCTGTGGTGGAGGCTTATATAACAAGAGAGGGGGGGGGTCTGGAAGAGTGTGTCCATATCTTCTAATTATACCAGCAGCATCTTTTTCTTTCTCTTGCATCCCTTCGTCTCCTGTAACCTGATCCTAAAGATGGATGCCTCCCAGAGGAGTGTGTGCGCGCGCGAGTATGTATGTGTATGTACGTTTGTGTGTGTGAGAGAGCATGTGGGTGAGAGAGCATGTGTGTGAGAGAGCATGTGGGTGAGAGAGAGAGAGAGAGAGAGAGAGACAGAGAGAGTGAGAGAGAGAGAGGGAGGATGATGCAGCAAGGCCTGTGCCAGACACACTGGGCTTCAGCAAACAAGCTCCAAATTACAGGATGCCATGGAGCGAAGAGCAGGCAGGAGGTGACAGCAGGGGGTGGAGAGTGTTAGGGGGGTGGAGAGTGTTGGGGGGTGGAGAGTGTGTTGTTGGGGGTGCGAGTGTGTGGGGAGGATGGAGAGTGTGTGTGTGGGGGTGGAGAGTGGTGTGGGGGGTGGAGAGTGTATGCTCGGGGGTGAGAGTGTTGGGGGAGAAGGTTGGTCGGGTGGAGAGGTTGGGGGTGAGAGTGTGGTGTGTGGGGTGGTGGAAGAGGTGTGGGGGGGATGGAGAGTGGTGTGCCTGTATGTATGGGTAGATGGGGGTGTGTGGGGATGGAGAGTGTGTGTGCGTGTGGGGATAAAGGTGTTGTGTGGGAATGAGACTGTGTTGGCTGTGGGGATGGAGTGTGTGGTGGGGGATGGAGAGTGGTGTGTGTGGGGGGATGAACTGTGTGTGTGGGGGATGAACTGTGTGTGGGGGGAGGAGGGTGTGTGAGGAGGAGGAGTGGCTTGTTGTTGCGTGCCCTTGGTTTTTGACACTCTGCTGTCTCATACAGACCCATCTGCTAGATTAACTGCAAAGCCTGCTTC
This sequence comes from Plecoglossus altivelis, assembly GCA_036571765.1. Lineage (NCBI taxonomy): Eukaryota > Metazoa > Chordata > Actinopteri > Osmeriformes > Plecoglossidae > Plecoglossus > Plecoglossus altivelis. The sequence continues at coordinate 7,462,201 of BROE01000022.1, forward strand.
ACACACACACACACACAAACACACACACACACATACGCACACACACATACACACACACACACACACACACACACACATGCATGCATGCAAACACGTGCACCCAGGCACAGATATACTTTACACATACACGCCAGCATGCACAGACATGGAGTACACACACACACACACACACACACACACAGGCACTCGCATTCCCAAACACACCCTCCTCATTCACTGGTTGCGGAGCTGTGACAGGACCCTGTCTCCACACAGGAGCAGGTGACGAGACGATGTCAAGGAGGGTAAGGGGGGGGAGTAGGAGGCGGAGGAGGAGGAAGGGGGAGGAGGGGTGATGAAGTGCTCAGCCCAGGAGCATCCGAGCGAAGCGCATCGCCTCCTATCCTGTCAGCGTCAGTCTCACACATGCGCACATCAGCACACACACACACACACGTGCTTATTTGTCGCACACACACACACACACACACACACGCCACACACACGCACACACACACACACACACACACACACACGCACACACACACACACACACACACATACACACAGTCTAGTTAATGGAAGGCGTAGTACTTTATGGGCCAGCACTCTGAGCACCGAGGATTATTCCAGTGTCTAGCAGGACTGAAGCCGAGTATTACCAGTCGCTCCAGAGGAGTAGCTGCAGGTGCAGAGGAAGAAGCGAAGAGTGACTCCACATCTCCCCTTGGCTGAACGCACCAGCCGCCATGCTACTGACACATGCGGAAGCATGGAGTCAATGAATCAGGCTCTTTGCCATCCCACAGCTACCTGGAGCAGAATGAACCTGGCCCAGTCCCACAGGAGCACTGCATCTTGCTCCATGCATGCTTCTCAGTGACAGTGTCAGGTTGGTTCCAGCCTGTATTGGAGACAGGCCTCCCAGACACGAGGTCCTGGAGAGCGTTCTTCACCATCCAGGAGCGGTGGAGTGTTTCAGGGGCGAGACTCGGGAAGATCCCCTCCCTTACAGCAACACCTGGATGGGGAGTTGTGTGTGAGCCTAGCCTGGCCTTTTGACAGAGCAGGAGCAGCGGAGGACAGAGGCTAGCAGCATCACACCCCCTACTCTTTCCTGGCTGCACACCCCACCACAGCCCTGTAAGGTTCTCATTAGCCAGGACCACGGCAGCCCTGGGCGTCCAAGCAGCCTCAACCTGGGAGAGAGAGAGATTAAGTAGCGGTACCCAGATACGCAGGTCAATCAGATGACTCTAAAACTCGGATTACGTTTCGTAACACCACTACCCCCCCCCCCCCCCCCCCCCACCCACACACACACATCTCTTCATTCTCCACCCCTTCTTCACTTCTCCCCCTTCATCCCCTCTATCCTTCACCCCCCCTTCCGTTCCCTGGCTCCCCCTCCCTCCCCACCCCCAGGCCCTGGCAGGCCAGATTACAGCAGTGTGGAGCAGAGGCCCTGTGAAGAGTGCTAGAGAGGCTCACACCATTATTTTACACCCCTGGGTCAATGTCAGAGAGAGCTGCTGGCAAATTACAATCTTCTCTCTCTCTCTCTCTCTCTCTCTCTCTCTATCTCTCTCTTTCTCTCTCTCCTTCTCTCTGTCTCTATCTCTCTTTGTCTCTCTCTCTTTCATTCTCTCTCTCCCTCTCTCTCTTTCTCCCTCTCTCTCCCTCTCGGTCTCTCTCTTTTACTTTCTCTCTGTTTCTCTCTCCCTCTCTCTCCCTCTATCTCCCCCTCTCTCTCTGTCTCTCTCTATCTCTCTCTGCCTCTCTCTCTCCCTCTCCCTATCCCTATCCCTCGATCCTCACGTCTATCTCTCTCTTAACAGCACGCAGCGCTCCATCTTCCTCCCTCCAGCCCCACCTCCCGCTCTCTGCTCATCTCTATTCACCCCATCTTCGTCTTTTTCTCTCTTCTTTTTGGCACTTCCTCCCACGCGTTCCCCCCCCCCTCCCTCCCGCTCGTTTTAATTTTCCCACTGTCTTAATGCTCATCTCTAAATATATCCCTCCCAGTGATTCTCTTTTACACCCTATCCCTCTCATCCATCCTTCTCTTCGTTTTGTCCCCCATGGTTTCATTCCTTTTCCTCTCCCCCCCCCTCTCTCCCTCACTCAATCTCTTTCTCCATTTCCTCTTCCTCGCCCTCGCTTTCTCCTTCTCTCTCTCTTCTCACGCACTTTCAGATTTCTCTCCGCACAGGAGACAGACGCCACACTCCACACACACGCGAGCTCCATTCTCATCTGCAGTATCAGTCATTTCTGAAACCCTCATCTCATCTTCCAGGAATCAAAGACTCTCCCTCCCTTTCTCCTCCCTCATCTCCCTTTCTCCTCCCTCCCTCCATCCATCTCTCCTCATCCTTGTCACCCGCCATCCACACCTTCCTCCACGTCTCTCTCCATCCGCAGTCACCTCCCTCCCTCCCCCAGGATGGGTAAGGAAAGAGAGAGACATACAAGGGAGGGGGGGAGGGGAGAGGTAGATGAAGGAAGAGGGGTGGGAGAGAGGGCAGAGAGAGATGGGCGGGGGGAGGGTGGGGGGGTGGAATGGAGGGCGGTCCGCAGGGAGACAGGACACAGTGGACGGTGAGACGGGAGAGAGTGGGGAGGTGGGAGCGTGGTGACAGTGTGTCTGGGACAGCAGAGGGGGGCTGGGGGTGACGACGGGTGACAGGGCATGCAGGCAGACCTCTCCATGATATCTGGGTCCCGTCAATGCAGCTAAAATGGGACATAAAACCTCTAGGCTGTGGAGGAATGAACCAACATCGGGTGCGGCAAAAACAAGGTGTCGAGGGAAATGGTTTCATCAAGTCAAGCTCATAAAAGGCGATTTATGGGCTTTGGACCGAGGCTGTTCAGTTTCTTCCTGTCTCTGGGTGTGTGTGTGTGTGTGTGGCTCTGTTGACCGCTGGGTCTGTTCATGGCTTGGTAATCAAGGCCAGGGTCGTAACTCAGGAAGCTGAACAAAGAGAAGGACTGAAATCTAAAGCAGTAAACAGAAATATAGAAGGGTATCCAAGCTCCAAGTGATCCTCTTCCCTGTGAGGGAGGTAGACTTGTTCCCTTGGTCAGAGTGGACAGTCTCTGTCTCACCCTGAAGACAACCACCAGCACCCCCCCCCCCCCCCTCCAGCTCCCTTCCTTCCCCAGGATGCAGGCCTCGCAGGTGGAGGGAGTTGGCTGCCGTGGAACCCTGGAGGAGAGAAGTGTGAGTGGCGTTTGGTCGGGCCTCGCACCCGCCTCCGTCTTCACACCTCTCAGACTGAACGCACACGAGGAGTGACGGCCACGGACATTGTGTGCGGGGTCACTTCTGATCTCGCCAGGGAACATGCAACTGGCCCTGCCACATCCCCGAACGCCCACGCTGACGCGCGCGCACGCCAACCCGCAGCAAGACGCCAACACGCGCACGCCAACCCACATGACGACGGAGGCACGTACGCACTACACGTTGCGTCTCAGCGGTGTCTGTCACTGATGGCATATTTGAACACCAGCAGACCGGGGAGATTACCACACAATTACACAAACGCACACGTACTCACAATATAATGCCCCCAAACCCTCAACTCTAAGATTGCCGCAAAGCTCTAACCTAATTCAGCCTCATCTTAGACAGCTACTGACTGCCAGTCTCTCTCAACTCCTCCAGGCAGACAGTCCACAGCTGAGACAGATTAAACACACAAACACACACACGCACACACACGTGCACACATGTACACACTCGCGTGCACGCTCAGTGCTCCCTCGGAGCACGCGGGAGCATCAGCTTTCTGTCCCATCACCCTCCTCCCCAACATGCCTCCCCCTCCTCCCCCCCCCCCCCCCCCCCCCCCCTTCCACACACTCACAAACAAGAGCACACACATGGCCGCGCACACGCAGCCCCGCGCGCACGGACGCACACGCGCACGCATCTCCCTTGCAGAGATCTGACATGCAAATGAAGTGAGATGTGCATTTGCATCTACCTGACTAAACAAACAGAAATTAGGGGAGACAATCAGAGCACATAAGGAGTGAGAAATGAGATCTGAAAACACCTCTCCCCAGGCTTATAAATAATGCAGCATTGTGTGTTTTAAAGAAGCGCTGTGCTTCTTTAAACGCATACGCAGGTTCATGCTGACAGGAAAAGAAGTTCCTCACTGCCATATAGAACAGAGGAGGGGAAGGGAGGGCAGGGGAGGGAGGGGAAGGGAGTGGAGGGGGGAAGAGAGGAGAAGAGGATATAAGGGGAAGGGGAGGGGAGAGGAGGTGAGGGGAAAGGAGAGGAAGGGAGGAGAGGGGAGAGGAATGAAGAGGAGAGGAGTGGAGAGGAGAGGAGTGGAGAAGAGTGGAGAGGAGAGGAGTGGAGAGGAAGGGAGGAGAGTGGAGGGGAGTAAAGAGGAGAGGAGAGGAGTGGAGAGGAAGGGAGGAGAGTGGAGGGGAGTGAAGAGGAGAGGAGTGAAAAGAAGAGGAGTGGAGAGGAGAGGAAGGGAGGAGAGTGAAGGGGAGTGAAGAGGAGAGGAGTGAAAAGAAGAGTGGAGAGGAGAGGAGAGGTAGGGAGGAGAGTGGAGGGGAATGAGGAGGAGAGGAGTAAAGAGGAGAGGAGAGCATAGGAGAGCAGCAGCAGACTGACCATTGATTTGGATGTAAAAGCTGTCCCTCTTCAGAGATAAAGCACATGTTTGTACATTATGCTATAATAACCTGGACGGAGGATGTCGTCCTGAAATACAGCAGCGTCTCCTCCTGACGCGGCCAGTACTTAAACCTGCTCTGACCTAGATAACTGCCAGGAAGGAGAGAGGAGAGGAAAAAAGCCTCCTCCGGACTGCCGAAGCCCATCTCACTTTTAATTAGAGTGGACCGTCCCCCCCCCCCTCCACCCTCTCTCCCTCCCCACCCCCCCTTCTCCACCTGGCCAGGACGCGCAGCAGCAGAATGCAAATTGGGTTGAGCTTTAATTGGGTGCTGTGCTGGGAAGTGCGTCCCCCCTTCTCCCCTCCCCTCCCTCTCCCCTCCCTCTCCCCTCCATCCTATGCCTACAGTGCAGGTCGACTTCTGACAAGAAGCGCCCGGAATGTTTAAAGAAGGCAGGAAAGTAGAGAGTCATTTCTCCCCCCACCTTTTTGCGGAGGTGTCAAACTTCAAAAGTGGCCCCCCTCCCATCCTCCCGCCTGCTGCCCGGAACCCGGAGCCCACCTCCTCCTCAGATGTGCGTCATGGCCAAGCTGCGCTGGGGGTCATGGGTCGGGGTCTAACTTCAGACTGGAGAAGGAGATGCTTGGCGAGCATGCGTTTCCGCTGTTATTTCCATCCCTCCGCCGTGCCATGGTAGGCTGTTCTGTCCCCCCTGGCTGTCTGCTAGGAAGGAGGGAGGGAGAGAGGGAGAGAGGGAGGGAGGGAGAGAGGGAGGGAGGGAGAACACAGAGGGATGGAAGATGGTAGACACACTCTTCTGTGTCAAAAAAGGGTTTCTCTCTTAACACCAGACACTGACTTTTGATTTTTTTTACCCTCCTCTCCCTCTCTCTCTTTCTCTCTTTCACTCTCTATCCCTCCCTCCCTCCCTCCCTCTCTCTATCTCTCTCTCTCTCTCTCTCTCTCCCTCTCTCTCTCTGTCTCTCTGTCTGTCTGTCTCCCCCTCTCTCACTGTCTCTCTCTGTTTCTCTGTCTCCGTCTCTCTCTCTCTCTCTCTCTCTTTGTCTCTCTGGCTCTCTTTGTCTCTCTCTCTCTCGCTCTACTTGGCCTCTCCATCATTCGAATGAAGACGTGGCCGTCTGCAGTTCTGCTTTCCTTTGATGCCTGCTGATGCCGCTGGGGAACACAGCAGTCATTAAGAAGCGAAGACATTGAAAAGCCGTCAGGACCAGCGAATCAGAGGAGCCTTCCTGTCAGAGGCGGCGTCCGCACGGGGGGGTTGTCGACGTCCCGACGCTCCTCCTCCTTCCTCCTTCCTCCTTCCTCCTTCCTCCTTCCTCCTTCCTCCCGCACTCCTCGGTCCCTCTCTCCGTCTCTTCTTCCCCGCGTCAGGAACGCGAACGTGGAGGTTAGACGGACGCGCCGTGTCATTGGGTTCTCTCTCGTTTTTTCTCTCGCTTCCCTTTTTCTTCGCGCCCGCTCTCCCCTCTCCCTGTCTCCTTCAAACTCCAGTCCAGTGCCAAGCATGGCAGCTGGGAGCGGAGCAGCCAGGAACAGAATCTTTCCTTCCCAGCTTTCCCAATCTTCTGTTGTCTGCTTGGGACCAGCTGCTGGCCCGCTGAACTCGTGTGAAGTTTGAGGAAAGATTCCCTCTGCAAACACTCTCGTCTTGTTTCCATTTCCCTGTAGATCCTGGATCCTACAGCGCTTCCAAATGTCCCAATGCTGTTATCGGTGGTTGGACTACATGGGTGGGAAAGTTTCGAATATTATTTTGTTTCGGGTGATTCTTTGTTTGTCTGTTTGTTTCTGCAGAAGACAGTGTTGCCAGGTTTAGCAAAAAGTCAGCATGCTAATACGAGGAGTTATTGCCAAGTCTGCAGGTCTACAGCAAGGTTACTTATCATTAAATCCGTTTTCTGGACCAGATGTTTCACTGAATACCCCCTCCCCTGCCTCTCTATAATTATCTCTCCCATCTCTCTTTTTGCTCCTCCGTCTGTCTCTCTCTCTCATTCTATCTCTTTATCTCTCGTCTCTCTTTCTCTCTCTCTCTCTCTCTCTCTCTCACTCTCTCTCTGTCTCTTTCTTCCTCCCTCTCCACCAGTGTGTGTTGTGTGGCTCCCACAGTTTCCTCAGCAGCAGGGCATCTTTTCCCCCGGCCCCCGGCCCCCGGCCCCCTCGGCTCCATCTGTTTGGATCTCTCCGATACCGAGGTCCACACTGAAGGCAGTTTCCATCCTCAAATATGTACTCAGCGATGGGGCAGACAGCACCACAGTGGTCCTGGGGAGCATGTTTGCTCACCGAAACATTGTAACGCCACCCTTCATCATCCCCACTGCTGCCAGAGAGTTCCCTTCACTCTCTCTCACTCACTCTCTCTCTCTCTCTCTCTCTCTCTCTCTCTCTCTCTCTCGCTCTCTCTCTCTCTCTCTCTCACTCTCTCTGTCTCTATCTATATATCTATCTATCTCTATCTCTCTCTCTCACTCTCTCTCTCTCTCTCTCTCTCCTTCTACCCATCCTCTGTTCCCACTAACAGGACCATGTTTCTCTCTCTTCTCCTCTCTTCTCTTCTGCCCCCCCCTCTCTCTCTCTCTCTCTCTCTCTCTCTCTGTCTCTGTCTGTCTCCCTCACTCTCTCTGTCTCTCTCTCCCAGTCTCTTCCTTCCCACACCTTGAGGAGGTTTATTTGCATTGTCATGGTTTCGTGCGTCATAATGTCACAATAAAGACTTATTGTGAGACTAATGGCAATGTTGGCACTCGAACAGTGAAGCATGCAGGCTGGGATCCAGTCAGGTTCAACTTCAGACATTCCTTTGATGGATGATTGACAACGTTGGTTACTAACCAGACAGACGTTTGCCAATCGTGATGTCATCGCGTGCATTGTTGTGGTGATTGTACAAGGAGATAATTCTGGACCTGGCTAGACAGATGGAGCTGGGTCGACAACTCAGAAGGCTTAGGTACACAGTGACTAACAAGTACGCGGCACACACACACGCACACACGCACACACAGACACACACACACACAGACACACACACACACACATACACACACACACACACAGCCTAGCAGAAATGCAACCGTGCTTTCCATCCACCCACATGTAGCCCTCAGGTTACCTCACACAGCTCAGACTGAAGCACTTGCAGACAAGCTGCTACCTACACCTGCACCTCCCCCTCCCCCAGCCCCCTCCTTCCTTCGCCCCACCCACCACCTGAGACGGAGAAACCTCCAGCCTCGCTGACAGAGAGCGCGAGGCCGTGCACAAACACACACAGACAGCAACAGATTACCTTTGTTTCACCAAGGATTGAGAAGAAAATCTGTAATTTTGCTGTTCCGCTCCGCCTCCCACTTACGCACGCCTCCCCTCGTGTTCCGCCCTACCCCAGGCCCGCTGTCCTCCTCCCCTCCTTCTAGTCAAAAAAAAGAGTGGAGAGGAGGGAGGCACTAGGTGCGTAAGGCTTGTGTTTTGTTTTCCCTTGGAAGGTGGTCAAAGCTGGAGGAAGCCACGTTTTGGGGTTGGAAGTGACAGTGAGGAGATTCCCTTTATTGAGACAAGAAATAGGGAGATACGAATGCTGCCACAAACAACAACACACGCAAATCCAGCACATAGCCACGCAGAACATCGTCCTCATCACGGCCTAGGGATAGAGTGGAGGGGGGGGAGGTGGGGAGGGTAGAGGATTTCAAAGTTGGAACGAGAAAGCGGCGGTTGAGAGGGGGGGTGGGCGTCGGGTATGGGGAGAGGGGTGGGCAGTCGGAAGGATTTTTATGTATGCGAGAAAACACAGAAGATGTCCGCACTAACGACGCCTGTCAAACAGCGCGTTTTTTGCGACATCTTTTCTCGGGAAAGTCTCTTCCCAGCCTAGGTAGTGCCCCTCCTGCGTTCGGTGTCTGTGTTGTGCTCTGAATGTGCTGCGGTGCATGCTGCTCGTACGTCTTCCCCGTCACTTTTCCTGTTTGCCGGGTAGTTTAATGGAGAACAGGTGGGAGTGCGGACGCGAGCAGGGGCGAATGCGATAGTTGTATACCGGTAAAATAACTCTTAGCGCCTAGTTGACAGTTTTTTGTTTCCCTGATCAAACATTAGGGAGGTGCCTTCATGTAATATGTAGCGTAGCTTGTGTACAACTTTTTTTTAAACAAACATCTTGGCTTGTTCTGTCTTGTCGCGGCACTCGGTGTTCGGGGGAGCGTGCGTGTGTGTGTTCGGGGGGGAGGGAGGTAGGGGAGATGAGTGGGGGAGTCGAGTCGGTGTCACTTTCGTCAAAACCCGGTCCCCCCGATCGGAAGTGTGAAAGTAGCAGCAGATGCAAAACTGACAAAATACACCTCCCTCGTGCTGTCTCCCAGACCAAGGCAGGGCGAAGGAGATGGCTGAAGGGGACAGTCAACCTTTCCAGTGACCAGCCCAGCATGCACATCTACTAACACTGCGGCAGCTTCGTGGCCCTGGCTGCCTGGAACAAGGCGGTGGATCGCCGTCTGTTTCCTGACCTGAGGATATCAAACACAAACACGCTGTTGCAGGGCCTCCGTGGAGTTCAAATACATGGACCCTGTCCGTAATGGCACATGGGCAGGTTCAATGGAGAATAGAGACTGAGAGAGGGGAGGGGAAAGGAAGGAGGTGGAGAGAGGAGTAGAGGAGGAGACGGAGGAGAGGGGAGGATAGAAGAGGTAAGCGAAGGAGAGAGGATGATACTCACAACCAGGTGTGCTCATATCCAGGTGAGCAGAAAGGGTCCTTGCGAAATTTTGGAGTGTTGCACCAGCCTGTGTCTTCAAGCAGCAGGATGAGTCATCTCGGTGTGTTTGCAGAGTGACTGAGCCACCGCCAGTTGCAGGCAGACTGAGCGATGGACTCACACCTGCTATTGAGCAAGTGTGCTTGCCCAGGGAGGGGAGGCTCTCTGGCTAAAGCTCCACGCTGGCCATTATTAGACGGATATGAGACGGGCCGACCTCTTGTTTGCACAACGTGTGGCTGCTGCCTTTCGAATCCTCCTCCTTAATTAGCTTGGGCTTTTGTTGCTATGAAGTGTGCTCTCAGCGGCCCTCGTGTGTGTTTGCGTGTGTGTCACTGTGTTTGCGTGCGTCTGCGTGCACGCGCGCGTGTGTGCGCGTTTTGCTCTGTGTCTGTGAACGTACACGCATGTGTTTTTCTGCGCGTTTGAGCGTGCTTGTGTTTTTGCTTGCTTAATTTGATATGTTGTTGTTCTACAGGGGCTGGCAGGTTCAGCGGCAGGGTCTCTCTGTCAGAGAGGGGGGGATGATGTGGACTGGATGTGCAAGCAAAGAGATTGGTCCTCCCAATCCTTGAAACGTTTCTTATATGGCTGATGAGATAATACAGAACTTTACAACGATGCTTTTGGAAGGCATAAGCTCTCGCACATAAGGTGAAAACACTCACAGAGACGCAGGGATTCATACTTTGTGATCAACAGCAAGTCTGTACGTTGCTTCTGCAGTGTCTGTGCATGGAAGTGAGTCCGTGAGACATGAGCTTCTCCAATGATGTCTGCTTTTATAGATTTTCAATGTGCCGAAGTAGTTAGTTATGCAAGTTTAGTAAGAGGTGTCTGCCAAGCGGTTACATAAAGATCAATAGAGTGTCTGTCAATTCCAGAGCAGATAGATAGCCCAGGGATGCAGTAGCTATTGGCCTGTTATGGATCCTGTCTTGCTTACACTGTCTTGGCACAACAACAATTAGAGGAAATTGTAGCTGGAAGGAAAAGTAGAGTAGAGAAAACAGCGTGTGTGTGTGTGTGGCGTGTCGCACTCGGGCGTGTTTGTGTGAGAGTGTATGCGTGTGCGTGCTTGGCGTGCCACACTCGGGCGTGTTGGTGTGAGAGTGCGTGTGTGTGTGTGTGCGCGTGGCGTACCGCACACGGGCGTGTTTGCGTGAGAGCGCGTGAGTGCGACTCCGCATGTATGTCGACTGCGCATGTATGTCGCCCGGCGTTCTAAACCCGTCGCGTTCGTCTGCAAACCGTCTGCGACAGACGCCGGCTCCTGAGTCAGAGGGTCTGTTTCTCTGCGTTCGGCCCCTCGGGTCTCCAGCTCCAGGCTCACCTCTCCCATGTCCGCCACCCTGCCGCCTCCGAGATCCACGCTCCATCTGGAGAGAGACTGATCCTGCCTGCCTTGAACACTCATGCAGCCTGCAGACCTTCCATCATTAGGGAGCGTAAGACTGGCTCTGTGTACCAGCGCCGCACACACACACAGAAGCACACACACACACACACACACACACATGAAATGGTGCCCTGCCAAGGCCTGTCTCATCCCATAATACAACAAGCTTCTATGTCGTTGCACCACCTGGGTGGTGTCGCAGCTGCGTCACACTAGCAAGACCTGCTGTAGGGAAACAATGTTAAAGTATGTCGGCTCTTCATGGGTACAGAGCTCCAGGGTCGCCCCCTCCCTCCTCCGTCACCTCCTCCAGACATGTCCTGATCCCGGATGCGATGAGATCGAAAGGCCTGATGATGGAGGAATGTGTGTGTGGACTGGATTTTGTCTGATTGCCCGCTACTCTGAAGAGGAGGGCTTGAGCAAGCATTGCACCAGGGCTGTTGCCATGGGAGATGAAGACAGAAAGGGGGGGGGGGCAGGAGACAGTGAGACAGATAGAGATAGAAAGACAGAGAGAGAGAGAGAGAGACAGAGAGAGAGAGAGAGAGACAGAGAGAGAGGACCTCTGTAACCCAGCTGGGGCAGCCTGACGTGTTTGAAGCCCCCATCCTTTCCCCTCCCCCCAAGTCAGATCTCACACCTAACCCACCACCCTGACTCAGCCCTCAGGGGGAGGGAGAGATGGAGGGGAGGGGGGTGGATTGGATGGATAACTGACAGCCATCTCTCTCTCCTTTACCCAATGTGACCCCCCCCAAACTCCTTACCCATGGTGCAACGCAAACAGATGAACATTCCAAGAGAGCTTTAGGATGGAGCAGCTCACACACACCCACACACACCCACACACACTGGCTGCATCCTCAGCACATGCACTCTCCCACACACATGGACAAACACACATGCACACACACACACACACACACAAATACACACCACACATACCACACAGACTTCATCCTCATCTGAAATTCACACATGAAACTGGCCAAAAGAATCAGCACATTCAAGCAGTCACATGGAGGATGCCTGTGTGTGTGTGTGTGTGTGCATGTGTATGTGTGTGTGTCTGTGTGTGTGTGTGTGTGTGTGCGTGTGTATGTGTGTGTGTGTGTGTGTGTGTGTGTATGTGTATGTGTATGTGTGTGTGTCTGTGTGTGTGTGTGTGTGTGTGCCAGCTGGAGGTTACAGGTTACCATATCTGCTCCCCAGCAGCCTGGCAGAGGGCTCCTGCTCTGTTTACAGCACACAGCTGCTGCCTTGCCCTGCCTTCTCTGCACATGTGCCAGCATACCAGACCCTGACCTCGCCATGCCAGGAACCCACAGAACACTGGCTGGATAATATCGCTTGCGTGATTCTCTCTCTTTATCTCTCTCGTCCCTGTCTCCAAGTCTCCCTCCCTCATTCTCTTTCTTTCTCTCTCTCTCTTTTTCGTCAGCTTACATTAACTCCCTCCCTCAGATCCAGACCCGTATAGACACTATCAAATAAAGATGACATTTTTTTTATCAAGCCCTCTTGAATTTTTCATCAGTGTTAGTCTAACATTCCTGGTTCCGGTCGATGCGCTTCATTGTCTATTCAGTTGCCAACGGGGTAGCATGGCTGATCTCCACCAGCGCCTACCAGTCTTCACCCTGGCATCCTGCCAAAGCATGGAGCATTCGGAGGAATGGCAGAGGACATTTGGGGTGGTGGGGGTGGTCTGATGGTGAGGGGGGAGTGTATGTGGAGTGGGCACACATTTTACCCCTCACTTGGCAAAGTGGGGTTAATGCCTACAAAGAGCTGCAGTAGCCTGTGTGGTAAGTCTGTGTCAGTATGTATGTGTGTGTCAGTGTGTGTGTGTGTGTGTGTATGTGTTCTAGAGAACAGGATAAAGAGACAGGGATATGATAAAGATAGGAACGAGATGTGCTTGTGGGTTTGTGTGTGATGTTGGGTGTGTGTGTGTGCGTGCGTGTGTATCACTATTCCACAATAAAGCGGTGAAAAACTAGGTCAGGAGAAAAGGGCTCTCAAGAAGACGTTGTGAACTTGTCACCTTGGATTCCATTAGGGACTGAGAGATGGGTGAGGGAGGGGGTGAGAGAGGTGGGAGCAGAGCAGGGGACTACGGAAGGAAAGGGGAAGATAGAGAGATTGGGAGGGGGGAGAGGTGGGTTAAGGTCACCTTGGGTCAACCTTGGACTAACAGCATCACTAACATACATTTTTTTCCACTGCTTGAAAATATGCTCAGTGCCAAAACGACCTCCTCCCCATACACACACACACGCACACACACACCAAACACACACGTACACACACAAAACCATACAGAATCCCACAAGCACATTCATATCTCTTTCATCTCCGCCTCGTTCGTCCTCCATGAAACATACATGCACACCACATCCTACACCACGCGAAACCCCTCCTCTTCCTCATGAGGACCAATGACTCTGTCTACATCCCTGAGTAGACTAGCAGTCTATTTTGTCTCCAATATGACGGGGGGCGTACTCACTTTTGAGTTTTCCAGTTCTGAAGGCCAGTGAGCGTGCCCATACGAACATGACAAATCCATTACCATAAGGTCATTGGACATTTCCTGTAATGGACTTGTTATGTCTAGAGGGCGCTCGGGAGCAGGGAGTTCTGGGTAGAGGGACCGGTGCCATGGTAATGACCGACGCAGAACAAATAATCAGCGTCTTCTCAGGTGGAAGATCTCCCCTGCTCCTGATGGTGGTCTGTCAAAAGTGAACTGATGCTGTTTTCCAAAAGGATTAGAGACCATTTACAGTTGTTCAAATAAGCCCTCTACCCAAATCAAGAACGCAATCTGTATCCCAACCTTCCCTAGATGGTGTGTACAAACACTCACACGCGCGCACACACACACACACACACACACACCATCCAACACAACCACAGAGCTGGGAGATTAAAAGGGAAAGACACGTTCCAGGGTACACTGCATGTCTCAGGATTCATGCTCCTAGACTTTGAGGGAGGAAGCCCAAATCCGCCAGTGCAGGCCTGTGGATTAGCTTCCCTGCGCTAAACTTAATGAAGAGGGCTAAGCCCATTCTACAGGCTCAGCAAGAAGACATGATCATGAAGTGTGGCAGGGATAGCAGAGGGAGAGGAGGGTGGAAGAGTGACAGAGGGAGAAGGAATATGAGCGAGGGGGAGAGAAAAGGATGGAGTGTGGGATTGGACAAGGCGAAAAGGGAGAGAATGCGGGTATGCGCTGTATATGTATGTTTGCGTGTGTGTCTGTGTGTGTGTCTCTCTGTCTGTGTGTGTTTGTGTGTGTGTGTGTTTGAGAGAGAGACAGAAAGACAGAGAGAGAGAGCCTGTCTGCTGAGAGGGGCTCTTTAATTCAGTGTGTGCCTGAGAGTGGGTGGAGTGGAACGCAGGCCTGTCTGTCACCGCGAGGCTCCAGTGACCGCCTGACGGATCACAGAGGAGGGGAGCCACGGGAGGGCCAGCAAATTGGCACAGGGGGGCCTCTCCTTTCCTCTTCCTCTCTCTCTCTCGCTCCCTTTTTCCTTTCTTTCTCTTCATCTCTATCCTTCGCCCTGTCACTGACTTTCTCCCGTGCCCACCTCCGAACTTTTTCACTTTCCGGCTCCCCCTTTGGCCCTCCTCACACTGGGGGTTGTTGCTCTCCCTGCGGGAGCAGAGTGGTATGAGGTGAGGGTGTAGTAATAGGTCTTTTATCCCAGGCACTGCTGGAACATGTAGCCCTGTCCTGGCCTGCGTTCACCCACGGTATTCAACCTGTTTAGAATATGCTACTAGCTAGCTAGCCAGGTTAGGGGGACTCCTAAGGAACAGTGGATTGGATTGGTTCTCCAGGTGCGAAAGACGCTATGAATCTCCGGCATGACAGCTAATCATAATATCTCATTCAGTCGTGGGCTAGGCTTGCCCGGTAACCTGTGACTGACTGTCTGTCTGCCTCCAGTCTGCCTGTCTATCCATCTGTCTGTCTAATTCCCATCCACAGAGAGGGTTGTCTTATAGAGTGAACAACCTTTCATTACTCCTACCCAATACAGGCACCATTCCTGGCAGATACTCAATTTTACCAGCAGGAGATTTTGAACTGGGTAGTTACACACACTCAGGATGAAGCTCGTGCTTTTACAACATCACCTGTTTTCACACACGCGCACACACTGGCACACACACACACACATGCACAAACACACACACACATGCACGAACACACACACACATGCACAAACACACACACACACACATGCACGGACACACACACACACATACAGGTTCCTTTCACAGGCTTGGTAGCAGAAAGGAGAGGCTGTTTACCAGCCACAACACGATTACGCTGTTTGGGCCCAGTCTGTGAGAGCTGTGGCTGGAGATGACAGTAATCCATGTAATAGGAGAGAAGCAGCAGCGTAGCGTCACAGTAGACTACCATACTCTGGAATCTGCTTTAGCACCTCAAGTGGTCTCTACTCTCAAAGAACTACTTTTCCCTAACATGGGAGGCAATAGAGGTTCCAAGACAAGAGCAGCGTAGATGAACAAAAAAGAAAGAAGAAGAAAAAACTGAATTCAATGTTTTGGTTGACAGAGTGTTTGCCCACCCACACCAGAGCTGACTGCAGCAGGCTAAAGTGAGTGGCAGTGAGCTAGCTCTCCAAAACTGCATGACGTGCCAGTCTCTCCCCAATCCTGTAAATGTTGTCAAACTCCATCTGAAATGATTGCTTTCCGGCGCCGTCGACCAGAACGTTTGAGGACCAGCGACTCTGAGCAAACATGAAAGATGTCCAGACAAATGTCTGAATTGTTTTAAGACTAAGATACTTGAAGCACACGCCCCCCCCCCCCCCCCCAAAAAAAGACAGATTTATTTGGCTGTGTACCAGCTGGGCTGGCACCTAGAGCAGGGAGTCAAGACGTCAAGTGGATGTGTGGGGTAGCAGAGAGAGAGACGAGGGCGAGCGGTGACATCCTGTCACCAAGTCACCCAGA
Source organism: Plecoglossus altivelis (assembly GCA_036571765.1). Lineage (NCBI taxonomy): Eukaryota > Metazoa > Chordata > Actinopteri > Osmeriformes > Plecoglossidae > Plecoglossus > Plecoglossus altivelis. The sequence goes on from BROE01000022.1 coordinate 7,478,013, forward strand.
GTGGACGTCAGGGATACAGGAAGCCACCAGACACTAGGTAAAGCACAGGTGTCCACACCTCTCTATTTAGGTAGAGATGCATTATGGGAAGACAGCAGTCCACTTGTCTTTCACTTGATGTGTTGCTGGCGCAGCACCAAAAAAAAAACTACAAATAGGTCAAAAGCGAATGGTCGAAAACTACAAACTAAAAGTGCAGTAGCAGAGGTTGTGAAGAACTATCTCCTGTGTTCTACCGGAAACTGAAACGTATTTCATGCGAAACTTGGAGGTGTATTCCCCGGTCTAGAGGTACGTCTGCATTACACTCCTATTGTTACTGTAATATTGCTATCAAAGATTTGGCAAAATGATCAACTCTTTTTTTTGGTATGATCTCACTCAACTGAGGATCAATGTACGAAATATCTGTGTTCATTTTGACTGCAGTTTTTTTTCTCCTTCTAAATGCATCTTTATACCACGGCGATGCATTGACTGCATGCTATTTTCCGGTGCTGGTTTGTGATGGACTTGAAGGGTGCAGAGCTCTGGCTCTGAAGCTGAGCTCTGAGACTTCACACGTGTAGGAGTGTGGTCTCAACACCTCAGCTAACAGCTCTGCTTATGTAAGGCCTGACTGGCTGCCATTCTGTCGCCTCCTGCCTGGAACAGGACTCCCAACCACCTGACCTCGGCTAGCTCCTCTGGCTGAGGGAGAGAAAGACGCAACTGCACTGGACACCTCTCTCCTCCTCGACCAGTCTCTCCATCCGCCTCACTCCCTCTCCGCCTCTGTCAGTCTCTCCATCCGCCTCTCTCCCTCTCTGCCTCTGTCAGTCTCTCTATCCACCTCTCTCCCTCTTCACCTCTCTTACTCTCTCTATCCACCTCTCTCCCTCTCCAACTCTCTTACTCTTTCTATCCACCTCTCTCCCTCTCCACCTCTCTTACTCTCTCTAAGCACCTGTCTTGATCCGAGCAGAGATTGTACCTGCACGGGGCGACAGTCATTAAAAAGTGAACGATTGTCAAACGCTCTCTGCCTCTTTTCGGTCCCCTTCCATCGCCACCTCCAACTCTCTCTCTCTCTCTCCATCTCCATCTCTGGTGGGTGTTGGATGGGGGAAGCCTGTAGCTGTGTTCTCCTTAGTGTCTTCTTCTTCTACCCTCGCCCCACCTCCCCATCTTCAATGCCCCCCCCCCCCCCCCCCCCCCCCCCCCCCCGCCGCCGCCTCATCCCACAGTAACAAGGCTGCTGGGGCCTACCATGAAAGGGGGGCGGAGGGGGGGAGGGGGGGTTCGTGCCTTCCAGCCATCTCCAGTCCCAGGCTGGCACCAAGGAGGGAGGAACAGGGAATAACACTCCACTGTAGATCTCATTACTATATAATTATGCTCATTCTGCACTATAGGAAGGAGGGAAAAAAGAAAAGAATTGAAGATGCGCAGCGAATGGATTACACACACACCTCCCCCGTCTAGCCTGGGAGGGAAAGGGAGGGGAGGGGAGGGGAGGGGAGGGGAGGAGGAAGAAGGGAGCAGAGGAGGAGGGGGGGGGGACTGGGAAAGTCATTTCTCTCATTCTCTGTCTTCTCTCTTGTTCCATCAGCCGCTGTGCATCGCTGCTCTGACTCTATCCTGTCTGAATGTGCGGGATCTGTATGGGCATCTTTCTTTCGGAGTGTGTGTGTGCGTGCGTGTGTGCGCACGTGTGTGCGCGAGTGTTTCCGTGTGTGTATGACAGAAGGCTGTCATGTTTCATAGCTGTGAGGCCCGCCTCATCCCTCCATCTGAATCTGACGGCTTGTTATGTATGAAAGACCTGACTGAGTCCTCTGCCTCAGCACACCAACACAACCATACACTGGGTGACATGCACACCAAATTATTCACAGGAGAGATTCTCTGTGCGCGCGCCGGGGTTGGAGGTGTCAGAGGCGGGAGGCATGGTGGTGTTGGTGGGGGGGGGGGGCACCGGTTGGGTTAGGTGGGAGCTGTGGGAAGAGAGCGGGAGGGAGAGGCTGAGAGGAGAACGAGAGATGCAATTACCCGCTCTCGAGGAAAAGCTTCATGGGGGAAAGCTTCAACGAGGGAGGGAGGGAGGTGGAGAGTTCTCTCTACCTCCCTGACTCTCTCTCTCTTTCTCTCTCTCATCTTCATACTTGCTTCATCTCTCATCTTTACTCCCTCTGCCTCTCTCTCCTCCTCTCATCTTTACACTCTCACGTACACTCAAGCTCTTGCTGTCACACACACACAGAAGCAGGCACACACTTGTACGCACACATTGCCTCCATGGCTCATGTCTTCAAGGACTTGAACTTCAGTGTCTCTTTGAGTCCTGTGGCCCACAAGCCTTCTTTTAAACCCCTGGCCACCACACACACACACACATACACACACACGCACACACACACACACACACACAGCCTGTCTACAACAGGTAGCTGCCTCATCACACAGGTAATATTGAGTCCCTTGGCAAGGTGTCTCATTATTCATGAGAGTGTGTAGCTGCCCTCCACCTATACCCTGCACCTCCACCCCGCCATCGTTTCAGCCACCCAAAGCGAAGGCGAAGGAGGAGGAAGAGCACATATCAGTGTCATGGACCACAATTTAATCTGATGAAATTTATGAGACCTTTCTACTCTCCCCTCTCCTCCCATCCTCCCCCTGTCCTCCTCTCCTCTGCTTCCCTCCTCCTCGCCCAGCCTCCCTGGAGCAGTGTTCAGAGAGGGGCCGTCATGGCTGGGGGGGTTAATAGTGGCGTTTAGATCTCTAATGGCCTGATGATGTCAGCTGGAGACACATTTGAGAGGAGCCTGAGGGGGGGGGGGGGGACGTGAGACGACGCGTGCCAGACAGACTTTGAACTAGCCTGCGTGGGCCAGCGTTCCTGACACGGGAGAAAGACGGAAAGGAAAAGAGCAGATGGAGAGAGAGGGGGCGATTTGGGAAGACAAAGGCAGAGATGGGGAGATAGAGACTCTCTCGCGGGGTGCACCCTGGGGATGAAAGGCAGTGGTGTCCCACCGCACCCCACCTCAGCCACTCACTGTCTGCGTGTTGTGGAGGTAAAGCTGCGTTGGAGGATGATTGTGTAAGGATGTGCTCGGCTATTTGCATAAACATTTCTGTGTAGGTGGTGGCAGAGAGCATTGAAATGTAGGTTTCACGTTTAAGCGCAAGCCAGCCACAGGGAAAGATGTGACGTATGACAAAAAAAATGTCACCAACTCCCACGGACACACGCGCACACACACACACACACACACACACACACACACACACACACACACACACACACGATGAAACACAAACACAATGACAAATGCACACGGAAATAAACTATTCCTTGCTGTCACTCTCAAAGCCATTCACCCACACACGCAGTGGTGCTTATCTGTGATTTCATGGCTGTCATTGGCGTGGGACCTAATGTCCATTTCCATGCGTTTTTGACATTCAGTGTTAATTTCCAGCGCCGTTCATCAGTGGAAATCAAGTCTTTCACGGTGTGATCCTTTTAGCCTTTAATCCAGACTTAGCCCAGCTGCTAGCCTCTACAAAAGGCATTAACTTTTGCTCATTTGAATAACTTTATCGCTGTTTAACATTCAAACAGTCTTCCCCCGCGATCGCCTTCAGTTGTTCTGTCTCCTTGCGGGAGAGACAATGTTACAACCGACCTGTCTTTATGAGGAGCCATGTACTGCGCGGTGTGCGTGCAGGGTATACATCCTTTCACAGCGGCTGTCGCCTCTTCAAGTTCCGCTCCGTTTGTCTACGCGAGGGATCCTGTTGCAGGTAAACGGCCGTGTTTGCTTTGGATCTGTAGGCTTACAAAGTGGGTAGCCTACCTTCCAGGATGTGGTTTTGAAGAGGTGCTTGGCTGGAGGAAGTGGATCTGGGGATCGATAGCCCCTTAGTAATTATCTCTCGTTAGCTCTGATAAGAGCCTGACTGAGAGGAGGGACATCAAAAGTTAATGAGGCTCTTCTACTGGGGCTAATTATCTATCGTGTTGGCTGCCTCAGCTTCGGCAACACACCCAAACACGGCATTCTCAAGCAAATGGAAATGAAAGCTCCAGCTTTTCTTGCCACTTACTTATTTATGCAAATTGTATGACAAGGGTAGTGAATATTAATCAACATTCCATTTTGAAAATACATAAATGATTTGACCGAGTTAGCGAAAAGAGCTCGTTTGTAGCTTGCGGCCCCTGGAGGGATGGAAGCCCACAGCAAAACAGAGGAGAGCAACATTGTGTCCGCGCTGCTCTGTCCTGGCTCCCGACACGCAGAGGAGGGACATTACAGCGACTCTTACAAAGCGTGAGTGTGTGTTCAGGGCTCATGCATGTACGTCGGGGAGTAATTGCACTCGCCAAAGGTGCGCGCGTGTGTTCTGCAGCGTGTGTTGGAGGTAATTTTGTGCAGTGCTTGTTGGGTAGGCCGGGGCGACTGGGTCTGTATGGTAATTCCTGTGGAGTGATGGCTCCCCACAGACAGTGAGTCTGCCTCCTTCAGGGGCGAGCCTGGGCCACTAATGGACGCTGGGCGCAGCCGATCAATACCTCCATGGCAGACAGCCCAGCCTCACAGCTGTTGCCAGGCGAAAAGGCCCCAGTAATGGAGCGTTCTGGGGGGAAGGAGGGGGAGGCATGGCAAGGGGGGAGTCGGGGAAGGAGGGGAGGATAAAGATGGGCACCCACAACAAATGAACGGCCTGTACCTTTTCCTTTTGTTGTTAGCAATGGTTGAGCTCATCCAATTGGCTGGTTGAAAGGGGAAGCATGTGACTGGGATGGAGATGGGTGGAGCGAGGGGAGGAGGGAGGGATGTGAGCCCAGACTTCCCTTTAACTCTCACCCACATGGTCCAACCCCTCCCACAAACACTCTCATCCCCTCCCCTCCCCTGGTCCAACCCCTCCCACAAACACTCTCATCCCCTCCCCTGGTCCAACCCCTCCCACACACACTCTCATCCCCTCCCCTGGTCTCCTCTCCTTTCCACCTCTTTCCTCTCTCCTCCACTCTCTCCCCTCCCCCTTCTCCTTGTCTGCGATTCATCCAGCCAGCCAGCTTCTCTGTCTGTCTACACCATGCCCATACTAATGATGCTGGCTCTGTCTGGTCATATCGGCCAGGGGGAGGCGATGGGTGAGATATTCTTACACATCATACAAGTGGGTGGATTTAAGTGGAGTGTGAGGAGAATGTATGGAGCAATAGACAGAGAAGGAGATAAAGAGAAATGTGAAAGAGGATGGTATGGTATTCAGAAGAGCCGAATGAATGTTGGACTAATGCAGACTTCACTGGACCTTGAGTGGGGAAATGCTCTTTTGCTCTCCGTTTCTCTCTTACTTTGTCGCTCTCTGCCTCTCTCTCTTTTTCACTCCCCCCCCCCCCACACACACTCATGTCTCTCTCTCTCACTCACTCACTCTCTTTTCTCCTTCCATCTCACCTCTCTCTCCTTCCTCTCTCTCTGTCTCTCTCTCCCACTCACCAGATAGATGGTGGCCGCCTCACTCCAAAGCCAATTGAATTATTCGGAGAGCTTTTCCTCGATGAGTGGTTTAGTAATGCAATCTCCAGCCACATGTCCCCCTGCCCCACTCTGTCAGGGGCAAGGAAGGATGGGGCGCCACGATCGGACCAGGGCTGGAGCTAACGAAAGCCAGCCGCCGTGTGGACCTGTTACAGTGGGCTGTTGAAGCTGTCTGTCCTAACCTGACAGAGAGAGATGCTTCTAGAAGCGTGTGGATCTGCCTCATCCTGTCTTGACCTGCGCGTGGTGATACACGACTCTCCCGCAGCTTCAGGGCGGAGCCTTCGTCACTGACTGGTTAGGTGGCTGCGTGAGTCGTCGCTTGCTTCCTGCCTCGCCTCCCCTGGTGGGCTTCCTATCTCCAAAGGACTCAGGCTGCTTTCCCTGTCAGACGTGCGTATGCACGACAAGGAGTGGTGGGACAGAGTCATCGGGTTGACTCCTGCTGGCCTCTGTTTCCCAGGTGATTTGTGTCTCTGGAAGGTAATCACAACGAGCAGTAGTGTACACTTGATATCCATTTACAGAGAAGTTTCATTATTTAGCACACCTACTTCCATCCATTGCTTTTTGGGAAACAATGCCATTTAATGAGTTCCTTGCTGAAGTGAATTTTAAATGAACTGGATTTTCCCCTCAGCACAGCGTCTCCGTACTGAGTGCTCTCAAGGCAGGGCCATGTATCAATGTTATACAGGTGATGATAGGCGCCGTGGTAACACAGGACGCAGCGTAAACCACCTTGAGACCCTACTATGAAATGTGCTCTATAATTACTATCCATTATAACCCTCGCTGCTATTATTGTTACCCATTACTACCTGAACAAAACCACCCCCACCTCTGTAATAGGGCCATTCATTCATCGACACACACACACGCACCCATACACGCATACAGAAACACACACACACACACATCCACACACATGCACACACATGTACGGAAACATACACACCCTCGCAGGCCCGAAACCACACGTGTGACACGTTGCCGGCGCAACCTTGGTTACTGTCGGCACGGCGACAGGGAGAATGCTTTATTACATTACTGTATGCACAGCCAACCCCCCACCCTCCCCCCCCCATGCCCCCCGTCCCTCCCCCCAGCCCCATCACCCCTCCTTCCAGTCCGTCCCCTTGTGAAAATGAACTCTGCTAATGGCCTGCTGGTCTGATTTAGTGCTCTGAAGGGACGGTTAAAGCCAAGCTTAGGTCACGGCTAGCTGGCTAGGCTAAACCAGAGTGTCGCGACAGCAGCATTCCTGGTACACGTGGCCGGGTTGTAGACAAGCTGTGGAGGACTGCAGAACACTCAGCCAAGGCCCTGCCATCAGACGCTGTTTTCTTCCGTAAGTAGTCAGATGTCACCTTTTGATTGCATTAGTAAATGATAAATGCAATTTGCACGTCCTTGGGTTTTGTGTACAGTAAATAAGATCCCGTTTGAAAGCAGAAACATCGCCACACCAGAGGGCAGGCGAACACATCGCCATGGCAGCGTGATGTCACTGACGGTGAGGCAGGCTCCAGTGGAGAGGTGGGCAGCGAGCAGCTCTCCATCACCCTGTGGGGGTAGGAGGGGGGGGGGTAGGGGTACGGGGGGCGCGCTTGACCTTGATTCCTCCCTGCAGCCCCGGTGTGAGGGAGCGTGTGCGTGTGCACGAGCGCAGCAGGTACAGCACTCATCTTATCTGACCCATTTTCAGTGAGCTCCCCAAATTTCCAAAGGTACTGACATGAGTCCCCCCCCCCCCCTCAACCCTCCTGCACACCCCCCTCCGACCTTCCCCTTGTGCCCCTGTGCAGGTTTGTTTTGGCTCGTCCATACACACCCCACTGTACCACTGTGTTGGCCTCTTTCTGCCTGGCTTCACCATGGAAGCTGGGCACCAGAGTGGGATGAATTATTCACAACAATCCCCTCCCCTTCCCCCCCCCCCTCATCCTTCCTTCTCTCCTTCTCTTTTTCGGCTTCACCCTCTGCTGTTCTCTCCTTCGGCCTGCTGAGAGGAGAGGAGGGAATGTGTGGGTGGATTGGGCGGATGGACGGAGGCCGGGAGAGAGGGTGGGCGATCGAGAGAAGAGCGGAGCGGGTGGGATGTGCGCCAGGCCCAGACCCCCCTGAGCTCAGCAGGGAGCCGGGCCTTGCTGCAAGAGCTGCGGGCCAGGAGCGAGTCTGTCCTCCAGGCCTCCCTGCATCCTCCATTGTTCCACACGCTCTCTCTCCCTCTCTCTTTGTTCTCTGCCCTGCCGAGGCACAAGGATGTTCACAGCTCCGGCACCTGTGCGGTGTTCACAGACGCCAGGAACCGGCAGGTGAGATGTGGAGCCGCTCTCTTCTTCTGGGCCTCCCTTTTCTCACTCTTTCCCCCTCTCTCACTCTCCCTCTCTCTCTCTCTCCATCTCTCTCTCTCTCTCTCTCCTCACATCTTTTTCATCCCTGCATCCATCCTTGTCTCTACGTTCTCGCCTCCACCCCCCCCCCTGCCTCTCTGCCTCTCTCCTTTGCCCCATCCCTCCCTCTCTCCCTCTCTCTCTCTCTCTCTCTCTCGCTCCCTGCGTGTCCCCTGTGGATGCGCTGTCACCAGAGAGGAGAGGCCCTGTTGTTATTTTGGTGTGAAACGTCCCCCGGGGCGAGATTTCCCAGACTGCCCCAGAGTATCAACGGCGGCAGACTTCTGTCTCATCCGGACGGCGCTCTGCAGGTGATCACGCAGCTCGCTGTTCAGATGAGTCCAACACACAAGGAAGTGCAGAGTGAACAAGGAGGAGGGGGGGGAGGGGGGAGGGAAGGTGGCCCATGGAAAAGAAGATGGCATCTGGGTCCAACCCAAATTAAATAGCTTCTGAGCTGTCTTTGTGTCTCTTCTTCCCAGCGTGTCCTGCCTGGAGCCAGTCCCCCCATCCCTCCGGATTTTCCGGCCCCAGAATGATCACAGCGGGGCCAGCCTGGCTCTGAAAGAAGCAGCCACCCCCCTCTCCCTTCCCCCTCCCTCCCTCCCTCCCTACCTCCCTCCTTCCTCCCCCCAACATCCCAAGATCCTCCTGCCTCTCAGCTCAGATCAATACAGACAGTCTGCAGACACATCCTGACGAACCGTCCCCCAACACGTCACCATCCAGCTCCCTAACAATCCCCAGCGCCTCCTGATCACACCCTCCTGCAGAAGCCTTCTGGCCCTGACAATCTGGGCCAGACCCCTGTAACATCTCCTGTACTGCTCCAACCTGGGGCTTTCCTGTCACAAAACTTTTTTTGTATTTTTTTTTTTTTTTTTACATTTTCACAATGCATTCATTTGGAAGTACCTGACAAACAATGCATGTGGAAAGTACAGTAGAAGATGATTGATACAAAGGGCAAAGTTCCATCAGTTCTAACATTATTCCAACAGCATTCCAGTGGTCCGCAAAACAACATCTTATGCACAGTACGAGGCATAGTTCAATAAGAACATGTGGATGTTGCTGTGTCGCCTGTTGTCCTTGTTTAGAAGCTCCTTCTAGACCAGACAGGAGCTCACACCAGGATCCGAGTCTTACTGATGAGACAGGCGCTGTAGCAGTGAAGAGCACGCTGCTGTCTTTTGCGCACCCCTAACCTTTCACTGGCACTCTTAGTCGCACGCACACGTGACGCGCGTAGAAGAACACGCACACGTGACACGCGTAGAAGGACACGCACACACACACGTGACACGCGCAGAAGGACGCGCAGACTCTCGGAGAGCGCTGAGAACATGTTTATGCAGAGGTGTTGTTATCTGTGAGTCACCGTGGTGTTGCAAACCCAGACAGGTAAACACAGTCAGCCTACATCTCTTTCAATGCGCCCTCCTCACCTGAACACACACACACACACACACACATGCAAACACCTACACACACACACTCACACACACACAGATAACTCTTGTCGTCTATTTGTTAGTCTACAGGTTAACCCAGCCGGAACCACACCAAGATAATCAATAGTTATAATCATTAACTGACATTCTGTCTGGGAAACATTTAATGGGAGGAAAGCGAAAAAAGGAAGTAAAGGTCTTTGCTTTTACAGCATTACACTGACATGGTTTACCGCCATAACAAGCTGATTTTAGCATGCACAGTGGTCGCATCGCTGACGTGCATCATTCAGACACACGTATCAGGAACTTCTGTGAGGCAGACCAGATTGATATTTCGTTGGTGAATAATCTCCCCGAGCCACTCAGATATGATACCAAATCAGAAAACACCGGTGGCATTTATTCAAATCACAGACAACGGGGAGCGAGGGAGGAGACAGACAGCTGTGCAGCCAGAGATAAGGAGCTGTCTCCAGTGGGTCGTGCGTCCACCAGGAGCTCGCACGACGGAGGTGCGGCCACGCCCGCGGCTTCTGTCATGGAAATCAGGCTCGTGTCGACTGGTCCAGAAATGCCGGGACTCGAAGCACTTGGTGGATGTCAAAGCACAGCTTTTCACATGCGTTTCCCCGTGTAGAAGGCCAGCGGTGCAGGTGACAAGCCCCCCCCCCACCCCACCCTCCCTCCCTCTCTCTCTCTGTCCCCTGCTGCTGGGCTGCGTCTCGCTTCAGGCTGCCTCTCTGCTCGCTGCTCCGTCCGGGCTGATTGAATTTGATGGAGCTGTCTGACCTAATGGCATTAGGATTACTGAGGAAAATGTTCATCATCATAATGCAATTTGCGACATATTTTCTGGCTCCAGCAGACAGGGTCGGCCGCTCCCCGCCCCTCACCCCTCCTCCAACACCCCCCCCCCCCCCGCAGTGCGATCGATAAGCGTGATCGCAGCACAGGCCGACAGCCCCCCTGCCGCCACGCCGCTCGGCTGGAGATGTCAGAGGAGACGATGGGACACGCAGCTGGAGGGTAGGGGGCAGGAGGGAGGGAGCGCGCAAGTGTGGGGGTGGGGGGTGGGGGGGGGTGGTGTTTGCAAAGTCGTGGGGTCGGGGGTCGGTGAGGGAAGGGAAAGGGGGAGGGTGAAATCAAAGCTGAGTGAGAGAAAAGGACCGGAGCTCAGTTCAGGTGTCCAGCTCTGCCCTGGCCTGGCTCCACCACGGCTGCTGATGAGGTGGTGCTTGAGTGGGAGACAGACTCATCTGAGTCTGGGATGGAGAGTGTGACTGACTGGGCCTGTCACCAATTAAGGCCGGCCCCCGAGCTCTGAGTGGATGAGGCTTCTATGTTCTCCATTGCAGCAAAGCCTCTTCGGAGGAGGGAAAAGTTTGATCTCCACCACAGGCTCCCACATGTCCACACCACAAACACCCTACAGGACCCTACACTCTGCACATCTTTCCCCCCCTATACTCTGCACATCTTTCCCCCCCTATACTCTGCACATCTTTACACCCCTATACTCTGCACATCGTTACACCCTTACACTCTGCACATCCCTACACCCCTACACTCTGCACATCCCTACACCCCTACACTCTGCACATCTCTACACCCCTACACTCTGCACATCCCTACACCCCTACACTCTGCACATCTCTACACCCCGACATCCTCCACCCCCCCTCACCATCCACATCTCCCCACCCGTACATGTTCCACTCCCCTACGGCACTAAAACGTCCAAATTTCAACACCCCCTATACCCTTCACATCCTGCCTCAAAACCTTCCAACACCCCTATAACCTCCTCACCTCACCTATCCGTTCATTTCCACCATCTCCACTCCTACACCTTAATATCTGCTCATTTCACGTCTACACTCCCCCCTTCCTCACGGCTGCTCTCAACGTCACTCAGACCCTCCTCTCCTCTCATCCTTAAATAACCTCCTGCATGCAGCCCCTTCCCTCCCTCCCTCCCTCCATCCCTCGCTGTCCTCCCCCAATCCCTGCTCTCCTCCGCTCCCCCCCTAGTGCCCCCCCCCCCCCCCCCCCCCCCCCCGGCAGGCTTCAAACAGCTCTCTGCTTTCCGTCTGTTTGTCTCTCTGCGTGCCTGGGCCAATCGGGAGCTTTTCACAACTTCCAGCTCCCGGGAGCTACTCCGAGCCCATTTCTCCATCAGCAGTCTACAAAGAGGGGGAAGTGACTGCTATGGTAGGCAGGAGGGCGGCGGGCGGGGGGCGGGGGTGGGGGGCGGTAGGCAGGCGGAGAACTGAGACAGGAGGTGAGGAGGCGGAATGCAGTTTGGGAGTTTTCTTTTCCAGATTACACAGTGCTGAGAGGTTCATAGAGGCCTTGGGTAGTGTTGTGTTTCTCTGTGAGGCAGGCTCATTATTGTGTGTGCGTGCAACGTGTGTGTGTGTGTGTGTGTGCGTGTGTGTGTGTTTGCCCGAGTATTTATGTTCCAATGAGTGGGCGAACGTGCGATAAGGGGAGGTTACTAGTTTACAGAATTTAGGAAATGGTAAAAATCACTAAAGGCACACACGGAACTCAGGAATAGCAAACGTGATTGATAGGAAGTGTCAAGACGGGTCTTGGCAGGAATCTCTTTCTTTTTCCTTATTTTTTTATTTTGTTACACACCACCTATAAAAAATCTTATCACATACAGATTGGAGTGTCAACTGTCATCTCTTTAAGATGTTGAAAACTGTTGTGGCCAACGTTCTGAAAAAGATCATCTCGATCATCGTGACATCATCGAAGAAAAACACATTCTCTCCCTCAGAGTTTAAAGCATTGCTTGGAAGATGACGTCGCCATGTTAACCGTAAAATCTTCCAAAAAAACACACATCGAATCAGGCTAATCCATTGGAGGGCTGATGTTGTCATCGCATCAGACCTAAAAGTGGAGAATGATCGCATTCGAACACGTCACTGCGTGTCCACGCGCTCTCGCACACCCGGGCACGCTCGTGGGCTTAATCCCCTATGCACACGCACACACACACACACACACACAAACACACACACACACACACACACAAGTCCCAGTAGTCGTGAAAGCACTGGGGTGTGAGGACAGATGCATCGGTAATGAGTGACGACACTGTCGCCATGATAACGAAGCGATGATGGCCCAAACACATGCACGGCTGGTCCCAGATCAATACCCCTGTAATACCAAGGCAACCATGCCCTGCTCAAAACCCTGTTGCCTTAATTGTCGCTTCAAATGAAGAACCTGTTTGTGGTTAAATATTAGGACATTACACTGGCTCATAAATGTTCATCACCACTCTGTGCAAATGCGACTCGTGCAGCATGCTAAGGCCGCTCAGACTGTTTTATCGAAGATCCGCTCTAAATATGGGCTTGACCGACTCCAGGCTGTCGCTGAGACCAAACAGACAGATTATTGTGTTTGTTTCATCGCTGTAAGCAACCTCCATCCAGAACGTGAAGTAGGTACGAGAGTGTAATCTGTCACGTATTGTTTAAAGTTCCTTATGAGGAGTTATCAACCGAGGTTTGTCACGCTGTCGGAGAGCTGGCTTCCAGAAGATTCCCCAGATGTTCGGGCAGGATGCAGAGGGAAGAGAACGTGAACCCCACCGGCGAGCGAACGTGTCCGACAGCCTGTTTGAGCAACTTGACAAATGTGGCGCGATCCAGAATACACCCACTCACATGGAGACACACCCACACAAACACACCCACTCCCACACACTCCCACGTACACCTGCTCGCACGCCCAAATACATACACCCACACAGCCATGCGAGTTGGGTTTCTGCACAACAGAAAATGAAGTGTTGCTGTCACAGTGAGAGCTCAGCCATCCACGTTAGCACTGTTAGTTCCACCCAGCTGGACTTGCTGAGCTTAGGGAGTGGGTGTCGGGCCAGGAGACTGATCCCAGTGTTTGGGATCCTATTGGATCAGAGCCTAGTGTCCTGAAAATCAGACTGCTCTCCCTGGAGGGGAACGTCCCGTCTCACAAGCGACCTGCCCCTCCCCGCGAAGGCAGATAGCAACATCCGGCACCACCCCTTCCCCGCCCTGTCACCCCCTGCCCCCCACCCCCCAGGGGCCAACCCCACACAGGAAGTAACAGGCTCAAGCAGGCAGCCAGCCGTTAATTACCGGTGCCCTTCCACCACAGTCCCGTTGGGTGCAGCGAAAAAATAATTACTACTGTCGCCGCCATCCCCGGTCCCCGTGGCCATGGCGATGAAGAGATTTACCCAGAATCCCCAGTGGTTGGGGCTTGTCCTTATCCAATCACAGGCCAGGGATAGAAGATGAGGATGCGGCTGCTCCGGGGCACTGCTGAGACTGACAGCAGTCAGACTGGCTCATCCACCCTCCACACTGGATCTACTCTTTCAATTATCCTCTCGGCTTCATCACGCGTTCCTTTCGACGCGTTTTTTTCCATTTGTCGCCGTGGCAGTTAGGGAGTAGAGAGAGAGAGAGGACTTCGGCAGAGGAGGTGATGCGACCCAGCTCACTTTCTGACCAGACTTTAGTCAGGGAGAGGTCTGAAGTCTATTTTGTTTCTATGTCCACACAGCCAGACAAGCAGATGGCATCAATAGAATCTATTTTCACATCAAATGGGTTCTCTCTCTGTCTCTCTCCGTCGCTCTCTCACTTGAAGCAGGATAGACCTTCCCCTCTCCATTATAAACACTAATGTGTCTTGTGTGTGCTGCAGTGAATACGGCAGCTCCAGCCCATTATAGTTGATGGCCATGTATTCCCTTTGTTTTGTAAGTGGCTGCAATCACATTGAGGCTCCTCTTGCAAGCAGCGATTGCCGTTTAATAACCCAGTGATGGATGAGGAACATTAGGCTTGGATCTCTCTCCGTCTCTCTCTCCCTCTCTCTCTCTTTATCTCTCTCTCTCTCTCCCTCTCTCCGTCTTCCTATTTCTCTGCCAGGCACGGGGGGAAAATATATGGGAAGAGAATCAAAGAGATAGCAGCCTTTTATTTTTGCTATCTGCCTTCACGGTTATTCAATGATCTCGCAAAGAGGAGAGGAGAAAACCCGAAAGGAAGACTGTTCCGTGTGTGAATGAACCGGCGTGAGAGAGGAGGCCACCCTCAGCCCACCGAGGGACGGGGAGCAACAGCGGAGCCACTTGTTCCTCTTATAATCCAGCTTTGGCTTCGACACCGTTTTGCTCTCATTGTTTTTCTTATTCCCCAGTCCTCCCTCCCTTTCATATCTGTCAAGTGTATTGGGTTTCATCGATTGAATCCTGCAGATTATGGGGGAACACAATTCCTGGGCGCACTTGAAAAGGATTACGGGGTGAGGAGCGTGTGTGAGGGAGGGCGGGGAGGGGAGGGGGGGGGCACCCGGTGCCCTCTGTCTTCTGTGGGACCCCCTAATCCTTTTAAATCAGCTTTGTTAATCCTGCTTGCTCCCATCCGCCGGCAAATACATACACACACACCCCCCCCCCATCCTTGCTTCCAACCACACACACTCGCGCTTTCACATGCCCACCCTTCCCCCCTCGCACACACGTGCAAACACAAACACAACCTCTCCCTCATTTTCACCCAAGCAGCCCTTCCCTCAGAGGACGTTCTAAGTGCAGCGTCACTCTCCTCGCTAACGACCTCGCTTGGCGTCCGCCGTCAGAGGTGTTGCAAGGGAGCCGGAGTTGCCAGCGCCCGCGTCACGTGCCGGCGTTGCCGAAGCAGACGTTGCCGTTCCGGAATCCTTCCATCGCTCCTCCTGAGAGAGCTTAACCGTTAAACGATGAAGGTGCGGCGTGACCAGATACGGCCTCTCTTTGTGCTGTGCCATTCGACACGGCCAAGGTCACCAGCCCTCTGAAGACCTCGTCGGCAGGCTCTTTACCGCAGACGCATGGGCCTTCTTAAAGAGGTAGTCCCGCTCAACTCACAATTTACAACCTGACGCGAGGATGTTTTTGAAAGCAGCGATTTTACTTCCCCCCCCGAGGATCTGCGTTCTCAACGCGATCCCTAACCGAGTTGCGCGCATTGAAATCAGGCCTTTTTTTAAGGATCATAACATTCCAAGAAGATCAAATATATTTGCATGACAGTTGTGTGTCTCCAGACGTGTTCATCTTTCAGTAAGACGAGATGAATGCGGCGCTTATGTGGAGACAGAGGCAGAGTCATTGCTATCACCATATGTCACCATTCCCCTGCTACAGTAGATCCATCACCTGCTAGACATCACCATGCTAAACGATGGTCTGCTGCGCTACGTTACACTTGAAACGTGTCATTTCCTTAACAGACAGCCTGCACACACGCTGCATGCATGTACGTGTGAATTCATTGGCTGACACAAGCGCACATGCACGCGCACACATGCGCGCGCGCGCACGCACGCACACGAACTCAGTGATACAGCATCTAAGAAACACACATGCACGCACACACAGGCACACACACACACACACTCAGTGATACAGAATCTAAGAAACACACATGCACGCACACACACACACACACACTCAGTGATACAGCATCTAAGAAACACACACACATGCACACATGCACACACACACATGCACACACACAGTGATGCAGCATCTAAGAAGTCTATAGAGGACACTGTGACCCAGAGCCTCTCACTGACACACAACTGAATCTCTCTCTCTCTCCCTTACACACACACACACACACACGCACGCACACACACACACACACGCACACACACACACATCCTCCTCTCTAGGGGGGCCGTTGATGAGTGTTTGAATATGCTGCTGGACACCTGATGGAGAGGCTCCACCGCACCCCCCCCACCCCTCCCCCCTCCGCCTGCTGCCATTGATGTGATGAATCCCAGTGCTGCGGTGGAATGGATGCACGGTCATTGGCCCATATTTATGAGTGCTCAGACCTGGGAGACAGGGGGTGGGGAGAAAGGGGAGAGAGGAGGCCAGGGAAGAGGCTGGACGGAGATAGGAGGGGAGGGCTGAAGCACCCAGAGACAAGGGAACCAATGCTAGGCTAATCTATGCTAGCATCACAGTAGGCACGGAGACTAAGGAATATGTATGAAACATTGGTCGTGGGGTACATCAAAAGGGCCTGCCAAACACTGACGCGGTCCTGAGGGTTGATGTGAACCCTGGCTCAACTCCGGGGGTCAGGTCAGTGTGGGCAGGATTGCCAGCCCCCTGATGTGAGATGGCCTGCCGCTGGCTACAGACCTCCAGCTCTGGTCCCCAGCTGTGCCAGCCTAGCAGCCTACCAGCCTACCAGTCGGGCAGTGGGCCGTCTGGTCTAGCATTCTCATCTGCGTGTCAGGCCTAATTAACCTCTGCAACTTAAGTCTCATTAATACACATTACCCCGGCCTCCATGATGGAGAGAGCGAGAAAGAGAGAGAGAGAGAGACATAGAGAAACAGAGAGAGAGAGGGAGGAGGAGGGGAGAGAGAGAGGGCGCTTCAGTGACTTTATACAGCAGACTCGTCTGTCTTCTGTGACTGACAGCTGTCCCCTAAGGGTGATCTGCATCTACAACAACCATATCCATATCTCTGTAGGACGAATCGCCTGCCACTACAATTAAATTCGTCACGAGAAAGACGGCACCCCTTTTTCACGCCAGGAATTCAGTTTGTGGAACCAATGCAGTCTTCAAGTGTGAAGCTACGACGTAGAGACTGAAGCACGAGTGGAGTACCACTGGATTAGCAAGCATCAAGCTAAGATCTAGCGTGCAAAGCTGCTAAACTCGGAATGACGCAATCATCCAAACGCAGTCACGTCCACACAGCAAAACATGTATTTGTTGCTTTCATTTCCCCCTTTAAAGAGGTCAAGTTCCAATTATATTGTTGTGTTCTACTGTCTACTGTTGAAGTTCTACTGTCGCGTGGAGAAGGTTAGAGGACCTTGCTGCGGTGAGGAATGACCTTGCCTGGGACGTTAACATTCAGGTCATGGTAGGTTTTAACCGTGGCTCACCTTGGCAGGTTTGGGAGCCCTGACTTTCCCTGCTAACAACCTTCCTTTTCTTTTCCCCCTCACTCTCTCCCTAAGCCTCTTCACAGACGAACGTGAGCTCGGGGACTTAATTGTGTAATAACAACAGCATCGTACACCAACACACTTTGAAGAGATGCACAGCAAGTGTGCCACGAGTACCACTACATCATAACTACCCCGTCAGATCTTCCCTGGTCCCACTGTTCACTTGAATGGATTGTGCATGGTTTGACTAACGCGGGACGCCATGTGAAATCTTAATAGATTTTCCTTCCCAAACCTCCGCCCCCCCCCCTCCCCCCCTCCTGCCGGGTTGCAGCCCAGCGGGGGGTGTTCTCTGAATGAACAAACAGAGCTGGAGAGATGGGGATGTACAGGAGCAGGGAGATACGGAGGTAGACTGCATGATCGCAACGCAACGCATCCACTCCCAATGCTAAACCGGATTTTCTGTTTACCTTCTCGCGGCATCCCAGTCTCCCCTCCCTCTCTCTCTTTCTCTCTCTCTCTCTCTCTTTCTTTCGAACACACAACTCTCTCTTTCTCTCTCCCTCAGCTTTTTTTTTCCTGGGGATCTGTTTATCCAGGCAGAGCAGCTTTGAACCCTCTAGTCTTTGTAGTTCTGAGGCTTGCGGTGGCATCTGCTAATGTCAATGCTAATGACAAGAGCCTAGCTCCCCCCCACCCCCCAAAAAAACAGAACCAGCCCCCCCCATCCGGCCCCATACCGCCTGTCAACACACTTAAGAAGAACAGCACACAAAACACAAGGGGGTGGTAAGGGGTTTGCTTCAGAGGAGATTGCCTTTATTTTATATTTTAGTTGGGATGGAGGGAGAGGTGGGGGGGGNGGGGGGGGGGGGGGGGAGGAGGGGGGCGTCTGCGCAGCACAACGAAAGGGAAGAAGAACAATAACAGCTAACATCCCACCGAGTCACAGGAGCCGGGAAAAGCCAACTTCCCTCGACAACGTCAACAAGCACTGTGCATCAGAGGAAGCCCCTGGGAGGCCAGGTGGGAAGCCCCATTTGGACTGGAAATAAGACTGGAGGATAGGTAACGCGCTGGAGGAGAGCACGGTGATGAAATGAGTCAAACAGCCCTGCTGCTTTCTCAGTTCTCCTCCGAGGGAGGGGAGGGTGGTTGTTTGGTTGTTTTTTTGCACTGCAGTTTTTCTCCAGCAGTCAACTGAGCCTTGGCTCTCTCTCGTAAGGCCGCCCGCTGGGTTAGACGGCGACAAGGTCCCCAGCGTTAAGTGCCTATCAGGCGGCTGAGAGAGATGCAACACCCCGAGGTCAAGTGACAGACATAGACCAGGTCACGCTGGGAGTACGTGATCAGCTACCACCCACAGAGACCTGCTAGCCTGCATTGTTTTCCCCCCTACAAACACACACACACTTTCAAACCCAAACACGCACACATATGTTGAGCTGGGGTGCCATGCCAAAGAATGACTCCTTTCTTCCCTGAACGTCGCTTCCTCTCGTCTCCTCACATCAAACGTCCACACAAGCACGGCCAACTGAGGCTCTCCCATCCGTTCGTCTCCATGCCGTCCCAGCGTCTCTAGACGAACGCAAATCAAGCTTATCAGCCCCGGCTCGTCTCACAGAACACGTTCAGCTGAGATCCAGCCCAGTTTATTTTATCTGCATGTTTTGCTCCGCTCATCTAAATTTACAGCTGATGTTAACCAGCTCTTGTTTGGCAATTAATGTCTGCTCCCACAATGCAGCTAACTGCAGGTCTCTCCCCCTAAAAATATAAACACATCAAAAGCGATTCAATTAGATGCCCACAAAACACAAATGGGAGATCATCACATTAGGCAAATTAGAATGCAATGAAGGAGCAAAACAGCACAGTGGAACATGTTAATTAGAAATGCTGAGGCATTGCACAGGGATCTGCAGGGTGGATGTGTGTGTGGGTGTGTCTGGTGGGGGGGCAGAGGGTGTTTGTGTCTGTGGGGGGGGGGGGGGGGTCCCATGTGAGTGTGTGTGTGGGACAACTCACCTTAGGTCATTGCAAAGTAGTTCGTGTTTTCATCAAAGTTTGTCTATCATTGATGCCATAACTTAAAGAATTTCCATGTTCAGGCAGTGTTGAGATCACTGCCGATGACGTACACATTGTGAGATTGTCAGACATCTATGTCAGTCATTACGATGTGTCCCAGAATGTTCCTCTTTCAAGCAGAGCGACTGCTTCAGCATCAGTTTAGTAGAAAGCCAGACATCCATGCTGCTTTTTGAGCATCTCTGTGTGTATGTTGACACCCATAACATCCTCTCTAGTGAATCTATTTTGGGTAACATACCAAAATATCCTTGGTGATGTGGCTCTGCATGGACTCCCCAGCGAGCAGCACACGTCTGTGTGAACATGTCAGGGAGACTTACGATCACGCTCCACGCTGCCTCTCACACAGGAAGGATGGGGAGGGGAGGGGCGAGGGAGGGAGGAAGTGGAGAGAGAGGGAGGGGAAGAGCGAGGGAGGGAGCGAGGGAGGAAGTGGAGAGAGCGAGGGAGGGGAAGAGCGAGGGAGAGCGCGCAGGGGAAGCCTGAAACTAGAAAAACACCTCCTGTAAGTGCAGCCGGCGGAAGGAAAACAGCACGGAAACAGATAGGTGGTAAAGACCACATGACATAGGAACACTCATTCACACATGAACTGGTCCTCATCTCCGTTAAGAGAGCCGGTTTGGGTGCTCAGAACATGGACAGAAGGTTTTACATGAGGTCTCGTGTTCACGTTTTCTTTTTTTGTTGTAGACAGACAAACCAGAGCGGATCTGTTTGGACACAGAGCAGGTGTTACCATGTGAATGCCCGCTGGAAGGAGATCCCTCCGAGGAAATGCGTCCGTGGCTGCTGTCAGAGAGAGCTGGCGGAGGTGAGCGTGTGTCAGTCAAGGTGAGCGGAGGCAGGAGCTGATGACAGGAGAGGGCAGGGGGCAGGGGCGGGCGGGGGCAGGGGCAGGGGCGGGGGCAGGGGCGGGCGGGGGC
>BROE01000022.1:7498639-7574084 GCA_036571765.1 Plecoglossus altivelis
CATTCACAGCATGAGCTGGTCCTCATCTCCGTTAAGAGAGCCGGTTGGGGGCTCAGAACATGGACAGAAGGTTTTAACATGAGGTCTCGTGTTTCACTGTTTGCTTTTTTTGTTGTAGTACAGAAAACCAGAGCGGATCTGTTGGACACAGAGCAGGTGTTACCATGTGAATGGCACGCTGGATAGGAGATCCTCCGAGGAACTGCGTTCCGTGGCTGTGTAGAGAGAAGCTGGCGGAGGTGAAGCGTGTGTCAGTCAAGGTGAAGCGGGAGGCAGGGAGCTGATGACAGGGAGAGGGAGGGGGCAGGGGCGGGGCGGGGGCAGGGGCAGGGGCGGGGGAGGGGGCGGGCGGGGGCAACGGGGGGGGGGGGGGGGGGGGTTAGGGGGCGGTTGCCGCTTCATTTGGCCAACGGGGATGAGTTGAGCCATGCAGGGCAAGCTCAGTCAGACACAAGCGGTTATTGACGCGTGCATCTTGCGGTCGATGTGAGAATGAGTGCTCCGACCAGGCAGGAGCAAATCTCCAGCCACTCGTGTAACGCCAGGACAGCGGGTGGTCTGGGGTACTTCAAACCATCCACAGTTTTTCTGGTTAGTGCGTTCAGGTGAAGGCAGGTTGGGACACAATGTGGCCGTTGCGTAACCAAAATAGAATAAAACTGGAACGGAACGGAATCAAATTGAATAGAATAGACTGTGACACTATTTGGAAACTTTCCTTCCAACCCCTTACTATTTGCAGCAGCGGAGCAATACTTTTTTCAAACTCAATATCACAATATTAATACATTATGTATGTCCAATTGGCTTTTTTTTTTACTTTGGAAAGATTCAGCTTGTACAATGGGGCTGAAATCTGTTTGTGTTCAAAACCTAAACCTACAAGGAGTTCTCTTCAGCCTTTTGGTTAACTCCAGCCTCGGGAAATCCCCTGAATAATGTCAGAATCCTGGTGTACCACAGAACAAAAACCTCTTCCCCAGAAATCTCAACATTTCAACCATGAATCAGTTGGGATTCAGACACCTGACAAGGTTACTGTCTGTGATCAGAGGTGCTTTACAGCTGTAACGTGGAGAACGGATGAGAGCGGAGAGCGAGAAAGAAAGAGAGGGAGGGAGAGACAGAGAAATAGATGAAGAAAAGAAAGGGAGTGCTAGGATAAAGGGAGCGAAAGGGGGAGAGGTAGACAGTGAGAGGAAAAGGAAGAGCGAGAGAGATATAATAGATGAGATGCTGTCAGTGTGATGTCACAGCTGGACCGGAGCTTTGATCTTCTTCTTCTCTGCTCTGGTCTTTCTCTGCCTCCGAGGGGCTCCCCACTGTAACCACGGGCAATGGCTGACAGTTGAATCACCCCGCGCCATTGCCATGACTCCCTAGCGAGCGGAGGTTGATCCTAAGGCTCGTGACCTTTGACCCCGATGGGTTGGCCCTACCCGAGCATGGTGGCGGTGACTCCAGACAGGCCTCTCCATCAAACCCCCTCGATCACAGCCTCTTCAACAGGACTATGGATGAGGATCACTCGTCCCCTTTGCACCTTGCTCATGCACCACACACACACACACAAACACACACACACACACATACTTCCCACCCAATAAACCTGGAGCACCCTAACATTATTCAGGGGAGGGCACCCATTCCTCAGGTCCACCATGTTGACCAGAGAGCTCCTGCTGCACCTCATCGATTCCATTACAGACTGGGCCTTATGATGTATGGCGCACACACTCACCGCAGAAATTGCTTTTTTCCATGGTACACATCCTCCCATAACAAATACACACACGCACTCCCACATACAAACAGGATGCTACACGATGGCCTGCAGGTGAGGTTAAGAGTGGGGTCTGAAGATAATGATGGCCCTCTCTATCTAGGCCACATTAGCATCCTATTAACCTTTAGGGAGAGGCGAGAGGAGGACTAGAGGAGAAAGGGTCAAACTCCTGACTGTCTCTCTCCCCTTTCGCTCCACGCATCTCTCGCTCATCCCTGTTTAATTCTCTTTAGATGGATGCCCCCCTGGCCCCAGCTGTGTTCTCTCTTCACTCCCTCCCTCCTTTCTTTCCACGTTTGCTCCTCTCCTTGGCACAGGAAGGACCAACACAGCACTAATGCCGACCCAGCTGAGAATGCACTTTCTCCCCTCCCTCTCTCCCACTCTCTTTCTCTGTCTCTCTCTCTCATTCTCTCATTCTCTCTCTCTGTGTGCCTTTCTCTCTCTCTCTGTCCCTCTCTCACTCTCGCTCTCTCTCTTTGCCTATCTCTCTCTCCCTTTCTCCCTTTCTCCCTTTCTCGCTCTCTTTCTGTCTCTCTTGCACACACACACACTATCTGTTTATGTCTCTCTCTTTCTCTCTCTGTCCACTTCCATCTCTCTGTCTCCCTGTCACTCTGCTCCTCTCCCCTTCTCCCGGATGAATTCAGAGCCACCCCCCCCCTTCCCATTCCTCGCCTTCCACCATTGGAAAATGGCACATTACCCCCCCTTTCCCTCCACCACACACACACACACACACACAGACAAATGCACACACACACACACAGACACATGCACACACAATTCACCCAGGGCTGGAAGCCCCCCCCCCCCTCTCCCACAGTGGCCTCCTAGCTAACCATGTCAGTCTATCTGTAATGCTCTGATGAACTGCCCCGGCTACCACACTATGAATGACTGCATGTCTCCCTGTGTCAGTAAATATAGGTCTTATCGACCACAGTGAGACCCTCAAGCCGAGCAATATTTGCTCATTGCGCGAGGTCTCTCTTTCTCTCTCTGTCACCCATCCCCCTGCACACGCTCCTCTCGCTCCTCTTCTCTCCCCTTCCCCTGCTCAGGCAAGCTGTGGTAGTGGATGGAAGCGGAGTTTACCTTCACAGTTCAGTCTTGCGGCTCTTCAAACTACCTCTCAATGAACCTGTATCAGGAGCTGTTTCATCAAAGGGGGGCAAACTAATATGCGTTGCTTCAGACGGATAAAAAGCACACGTCTCCAAAATTACATTCGAGAATGAGTGTGTTTTGAATGTATGTTACGCTTGTCAGTTGGTGCGTGAGGGTACGTTGGTGCGTATGCGTGTGTGGGTGTGTGTAGGTGTGTGCATGTGTGTAGGTGTGTGAGTGTGTGTGTGTGTGTGTGTAGGTGTGTGTAGGTGTGTGAGTGTGTTTGTTCATGTTGTCCCCTGTAGAGTTTCCACTATATCCATTCAAAACAGCTGAGCGAAGCCTAACTCTGTCTCCAGCATGGAAGCTTAGCAGCGTCTTCCTAAAGTCATTTCTCCCTTCCAAGGAGGCTGGCACCAGCAGCAGGACATGGCAGACTTCACCCCTGCTGCTGTAACCTTCACACACACACACACACACACACACACACACACACACACATAAACACACGCACACGGCCAAACACACAGGCACACATGCACACACACACACACACACATGTACACTCATTACATGCAGGCATTGGCACACCCATACACACACGCACACAATTCAAGCAGCCCCCTGCTAAAACCACAGCGCTCTCTTCCTAATGGGAGACAAGCCTGTTAGAGCAACATACCATGGTTTAGCAGGGCACAAGGGACTCCTCTCTACTGCACCACAAATCCTCTCTTCTATCAGACACACACACACACACATATCACACACACACATCACACACTCATACACACTCTCTGGCTTTTATGCAACCCCTCCCCTCCCCCTGCCTCCCCCAAACACACACACACAAAGACACACCACCACCAAACCATTCGCACACAAACCCCACCACCCCCATAGCAACAACCCCACAAGAACTAATTTAGTCACTGACGCACTGCTTGTCTCTCAGCATGAGTAGAGCGTCCAATTATGAATTCATTTATTTGCGATTTATTTTATGTCAGACATGCGCACCACCTCTGAATTTAATGGCCTACAAGAGTATCGTGTGGTGAGCATCTCACTGGGTGATTTAACAGAGGAGTATTATGGGAATGGGCTTGTCCCTATTAAGAGTTAGGGATTCGTGGGTGGGTTGCCATTGGTGACTTACTCTGAGCGTAAAAGAGAAGAAAAAAGATTCACAAACATATTAATGGAACCAACCATGGAAAATTGAACAGCATTTTCCGGCTGTGTGATTTCAATACACAAATGCGGGCATACATAACCATGCTTAATAAGCGCTTGGTTAATGCAATGTATAATCTTCTCTAAATTAATATGTTAGACACAATTGCCTGGTAATTAATTCCTGTGAGTACAACCAAATGAGAAGATTTATTTTCAACTGTCAATCACACCATTAAAATAGCTTGCCAGGGGGGGTTTGCCCTATATGGCGATATAATTATGATTATATGGTTATGTGGTATTATATGGGCACATCGACTATCTAAGCCATGTATATCTAAACAGCCATTACCTGGGCAGTAAAAAACGCTGGCTGCTGACAAGGGCTGATCATCAAAGGGAAGGTCACAGTAATGGAGGAACAGGCCCGTTCCTTTATGACTTCATAAAGAAGCTGTCTCGGAGGGGCCGTCACCGCTCGGCCAACGCTCCCTCGCAATCCCACCATGCATCAGGCACGCCTTGGTCTGGCCCCCTTTTCCTCGTCTGCTTCTCTCTGTTCTGAAAGTACCTCGGTGTCCAATGAAGGTTGGATGGATACAACTTTCCTTTGCTGTGCTCGTTTCCTTTGTGGCCAACACGAGTAGGAGGGATTTTTCATCCACTTGAACAGGATCCGTGGAAACAGGATGAAGGACAGAACGGAGGAGAAAGGGAGGAGTTCACTCAGACTATTGAAGCGCATCCCTGTTGTGTCTGGGAGCCTGTGCCAGGCAGGAGGACAGGGGTCAAGGTTACAGGGACAGAGAAAGGGAGACAGGGAGAGTTAAGGGAAGAAAAAGGCCAGAGAATGAGAAAGGAGGCAGAGGAGCAGAGAGGATGTGAAGGAGAATGTGGGGAATAGGACAGGAGGACAGGGCTGGGGGGGAGGAGGAGAGGAGGATAGGACTGGGGGGAGGAGGAGAGGGAGGTGAAAAGAGGCAGAAGAGGACAGAGGCAGGAGGTAGAGGAGAGGAGGTTGAAGGAGGTGAATAGGAGGCCACAGGGATGTGGAGGAGGAGGTAGAAGGAGGGGAGAGGAGGTGTGTGAAGAGGAGGACAGTGGGAGGAGGCAGAGCAGGACAGTGTGGGGAGGCAGAGCAGGACAGAGGGAGGAGGCAGAGCAGGACAGAGGGAGGAGGCAGAGCAGGACAGAGGAAGGAGGCAGAGCAGGACAGAGGGAGGAGGCAGAGCAGGACAGAGGGAGGAGGCAGAGCAGGACAGAGGGAGGGGGAGGAGGGGGAACTGCAGGAGGCTTTGGTGGTAGCTTTGATCAGGGGGAAGATAAAAGTAGGAGTGACAGTCCACCAGCACACAGCTTAGCTGTGGCCCAGGCTCACACTGCACCCTGCCACAGGGCACCGCTGCAGGCTGGGTGTCACAAAGCCCAGCCCACTGTGACTGCTCCCCTCTCTCTCACACCCATGCACACACACACACACACACACACACATCCATGCACACACACACACACACATGCTTACACACGCATACACACATGCACACAAACACACACGCACAATAGATAAATAGATACATAGACAGCAGAAACTTATCTGACCTAGAACATAAAGCAGAAAAATTACATGCAGTATCTGTTGACAGACCATATTGCTTGCACACACACACACACACACACACACACTCACGCACGCACACACACACACACACACACACACTCACGCACACACACATACATACACACACACACACATAGACACACGCACACACACATACATACACACACACACATATACAGACACACACAAGCACACATAGGCAGTCTCATATCCTTGGGACACTTGCCATCCATTTTAATACTATGTAAATACCAATGGTAAATGGTATCATTATTATTAGTTTTCAGCCAAAGGGCTTTGCTTTGCACTACCTTCTCTGGAGTGATAATCTGACACTGGCTCATACGGTTTTCTTTATTAAAAATCAGAATGCACAATTAGCTGGAGAATATGCTTAACCCCGTCCACCCCTCCCTCTGTACAGGGGTATATTGCCTCTCCTCTATTATTAATATCACAGCAGAGGGAGCTAGGATGGAACAGTATCAGTAGGAGCTGTGGTGTGTGTGGAGCCTTGTGGTGATGGGGGAGGTGCGGTGTGTTTGGGGACGCTGGATGTGCTGCTGGTTGTGGTGGAGTGTGTGTGTGTGTGTGTTTGTGTGAGTGAATGTCTGTGCGTGTGTGTGCGTTTGTGTTTGTGTGGGTGCATGTCTGTTTGTGTGCGGGTATGTCTGTGTGCGTGTGAGTGTACGTCTGTGTGTGCACGTTTGTGTGAACGTATGTCTGTATGCACGTGTTTGCCTTTGCATCCCTGTCAGTGTCTGTATGCATGCTCTCACATGGAATTTCCATCTACTGACGTATGTGCACGTAGGTGTATATGCTTGCACACTTTATTGTGTACATACGGTACGTGAGATTGTATGAGTGTACATGCTTCACTTGACAGTTTGAGAGTGTGTGTGTGTGTGTGAGATCCAGAGAGAGTGAGAGCTCCTATAACAGATTCTGAGAGCTTGCTGTTCTGATGCATTTGGATCTATGAAAGGAGGGGGGGAGAGGGGGGAGAGGGTTGAAGGCGTTTAGGGATGAAATCTGATGCAGTTATCGCTGCTTTGATGAACCAGTGACCCCTCCCCCCTCCCCTTTTCAATGCGCCCATTTAGCCCAGCAAGGGGTCGATGTGATTGGGTCTGTTCTCTATATTGCCTTTGGTTAATGGGGGTCTCCAGGAGCAGAGTGAGGAGTTTGGGTGTGTAAGTGTGTGTGTGTGTGTGTGGGGGGGGGGGGGGGGGGGGCTGGGGGCCAGGGGACGACGACAGCCACCAGCAGCAGTGCCCATGGTCCCCTTTTTAAATATTTACACTCTGCTCAACCATGTGGAGACAGAGATGGGGGAGCTGGGACGCAGAGCCACTTTATCTTGGCTCAAACCAGCCAATGCCATTGGATTTGTGCCTCTTTCTTTGTGTGTGTGTGTGTGTGTGTGTGTGTTGTGTGTGTTTGTGTGTGGTTTGTGTGTGGTTTGTGTGTGTGTTGGCTGGTGTTGCTCTTAGTCTGTCCTTGTGCCCTACTGTGCTAATCTCCACACAGTCAGCAGCAGAGAGTCAGCGAGAAATATAGAGAAACTGGAACAGAATGAAGGAGAGAAAGACCGAGAGAGGTAAAGAGAGACAGAGAAGGTAAGATAATGAGGAACAGAGAGAGAGATGAGAGTGGGAGAGAGGGGGAGACAGAGAGAGGGAGGCAAAGAGAGAGAAACAGAGGGTGACAGAGAGAGACAGAGGGAGGCAGAGAGAGACAGAGGAAGACAGAGAGAGACAGAGAGAGACAGAGGGTGGCAGAGAGAGACAGAGGCAGACAGAGAGAGGGGGGGACAGAGAGAGGCAGAGAGAGAGGGAGGCAGAGATAAAGAGACAGAGGGAGACAGAGAGAGGCAGAGTAAGACAGAGAGGAAGGGAAAACAAGGTAGACAGATAATAGGGAACTGAGAGAGAGAGAGAGAGAGAGAAAGAGAGAGAAAGAAAGAGAGAGAGAGTGTGTGAGAGAGAGAGAGAGACAGAGAGAGAGAGAGAGAGAGAGAGAGAGAGAGAGAGAGAGAGAGAGAGAGAGAAGAGTTGAAGAAAATCACATTGTAAATTTTCTCTCCTGTCACTGTCCCGGTCTCCTTAAATGTGATTGAGTAATGAGAGTGCAGCCCCCCGCCCCCACCTCTCTCTCTTTCTTGCTCTCATTCTTTAGCTCTCTCTCTCTCCCCCACTCACTCTCTCACTGGAAAGTCTCCTTCAATCTGAAGGATTAGGGCAGGGATGCATGTTGGAGCCAATACAAACAAACACACACACACACGCACACACACACACACACTCAGGGTTTCATCAGGGGATAGATTAGGATAACCTGTGTCTTCTACACTCTCATCCCACTTGGCGGGTCTCAGTGCAAGACGCGGCTGACATCGTAATACCAAGCATGTCCAATCTTTTGTGAAATCACCAATTTCCCACCTCTCTTCATCTCCAGCTCTCTCCTTCTCACTGTCTCTGAGGAATGTGTTGATGGGTTGTTGCCACTGAACGATACTAAGAGTTTAAATGGGGTTGGGGATGGTAACCATGTTCCCCATGCAACCCAAGGGAGAGAGGGAAAGAGAGAGGGTCGGAGAGAAATAGAGAATGAGCGGAGGGAGGGAGGGAGATAGCTAGAAAGCACAAGACAGGAAAAGAGAGGGAAAGCGAGGGGGAGGGAGGAGATAGAGCGAGAATGAGAGAGAGTGAGAGTAGAGAGAGAGAGAGGGAGAGAGAGAGAATGGTGTCTGAGGAGTAGTACGAGAGCACTATGAGAAGGCACATGGTGGTGGAGGAGAGCGCCTCTCAATATTTTTAATCATGATTGAATTCATGAGATCCACCCTATCGCTTCACTCCGCGTCTCTTCACTGGGAGAGACCAGATGAAAGAGCAAAGATAAATGTATTCCCTTTATCATTCAAAGTATCATTCCTTCGTGTTAAATTAATCATTCTGTTCTTTTGAGGTCTCCCGACCCCAAACCCTTTTGCTCAGAGGCCTTTCATGCATTACGGGAGAGGGAAAACCAGTGTATTACCAGTGGTGTGTGCGTGAGCTTGGGGGCGAGTAACCCCCCACCCCCCCAACACACACACACACACACACACACACACCAGAAAACCCAGTTAATTTCTCTCTTTCTACCCCTCCATCTCTCTCCCTTCATTCTTCCTCTCTGAAAGGTCTCCTCTCATCCAAACACTCGTAAGAGGTCAGGGCTGCTGAACAAGCCGGAGAGGGAGAGAGAGGGATGGAGGGGGAGAGAGGGAGGGAGAGAGAGGGGGGTGGGGAGGGAGGAGGGTGAGGTAGGGGGCAAGGAGGGTGAGAGAAGATGGAAACATGGATGTAGAGAGGGAGGAGAGGTAGAGGAGAGGGATGAGAGAAGAGAGAGAGGGAGAGAGAGGAGAGAGAGGGATGGAGGAGGAGAGAGAGGGAGAGAGAGGGAGAGCGAGAGTGAGAGAGGAGAGGGAGGGGAGGATGAGGGAAGCGGAGGAGAAGAGGAGGAGAAAGAGAGGAAAAGAGGAAGGGAGGAGGAGAAGAGAGGGAGTGAGAGGAGAGATCGGAGATGGAGGGGGGAAGGGGAGGAAGGGGAAGAGAGCAGCAGAGGAGAAGGAGAGAGGCATAGAGAAAACAAGGGATGGAGAAGGGGAGTGAATGAGAGAGCTAGTGTGTTTTTGAGTGTGTGTGTGACATGTATGTGCGTGTGTGTGTGTGTGTGTGTGTATGTCTGGCTGAGGGGAGCTCTAATGTGAGCGGACGTTTTCATCTCTTCGGTGGTGCTCCAGTCCAACCTAATTGGGACAATTCCCACTTGTAGTATAATTTCAGTCTTACCTCACTGTGACTCTTATGATCTCATACCACACATATACACACACACACACACACGCTTTACTCCAATCACCTTTTACTTCATCTTTTTACCTCACAACTCAACTGCATAGACACGCACTCACACACACACACTGAAACTCACACACAAAGACACATACCCTGAGACACATAATCACTACACACACAGACACACACTGGGTCAAAGTCTGACTGAAATGAACTCTGAAGTTCACAGAGCTGAATCATAACTCAGCTATCAAGCACTTAAGATGAATATCCCTTCACACTCCCCCCCCCCCTTCCGTCTCAAAATCATACACACACAAATTACCTACTAACCTATTTAATGCCTTATTCCTCTTGTCAAAATCAGACAGCGCATGTCAAATAATGATTTGTAAGGAGATGAGGTCAAATCCGGAGAGTGGAATCGCACAGGCGCTAATGGAGAGAAGCTACATGGTGTTGTTGACTTATGAATATGTTATGAGCTCGTCACTCACTTGTCAATTCCATTATTGATGCTTACATGTGGCTGGTCGTTGTCGAATGCACACAGTACATTTCCAAGCTGTTCAAGGGCTGTTTGTGTGTTTGCGGTACAGTGTTTGCGCATGTGAATCTAATGCATACAAACGTGTATGTTTGTTTAGTGTGATTAAGTAGTTGGCCTAATTTCCTTTCCCCATGTCATTACCGTGAAAAGGAATTTGTTCCTAACTGACATGGCCTGGTTAAATAAAGATTACAAAAAATATATGTAAAACAATTTGTGTGTGAGTGTGTGTGCATAAGGCTGTGTTTGCACATAATGGCTGCTTACCAGTGTCTGTATGGGTATTAGTATCGTGGGGCACCAGGCGGCAGGAAGGTAAGTGTGTGTGGTGAAGAGGGGGTGACTTAAGAAAGGGGTAGAAGGTAGCAGGGGGTAAGAGAGTGGCAGGAGGAACCCTGTGTGTTTCCTCACACACACCAGTGAGCAGGACTGTGCGTGCGCTGCCAAGTCAAGTCACATGATGCCCAGCCCTCCATCAGGACCAAAACAATAGCAGCTTACATGGCTAATTACAGCTGGCATAACAGGATTATCTGTGCTAAGAGAGATGTAGCCTCATCTGAGTGTGTTCCTATCCTATCCTGTCTAACCTCACCTCCAGGAGCCAGCTTGACGGAAGATGCTCTTCAGAGAGGTGAGCCTGGATACCCTATGACTGCATCGTACAGGGAGACTGAGAGCGCACTCGATATGTAATGCAACAGACGGTGTGTGGATATTAAACGGAGTGTGTGTGTGGGTGTGTGTGGGTGTGTGTGTGTGTGGGGGTGTGTGTGTGGGGGTGTGTGCTGCGTGCCTTGGAGGCTGAGGCAGCTGTTCCAGACATGGTGGGACAGAGGGTTACCAGCAGGGGGAGGAGCAAACCAGCCACCAGGGGTGAGCGGGCCCAGCTGTGGTCCATAGCCTGGCTGACACACACACCACACGCGCACACACACACACACACCTGCCCTTAACCTGTTGTACATGCAGTCCACACACACTCTCACACATTCAATGGAAACTCCCATACTCAGGAAATCAGGAAACCTGTTATTCAAATCAGCAAAAAGAAACGATCCTGACATGCACACACTTGAAGCGAATCCTCCTTCACTCATACGCATAACCTGTTCACAACTTGCTCCGCAGCACGCAAACAAAACACGCTAACAAACATCTAAGCGCACACGTAAACGCCACAAAGAAGGACCTGCGAAACACCTGCTTTCTTCCCTCCCCCTCTTCCCCTCCCCCTATTCTTGCCCTGTGGCCAATCGGAGCGTTGCTAGGTAGCGTTACGCCACGGCTGGCTCTCGCAGCGTCTGACCCCCTCAGGATAGACGGGTGCACACTGAGAAAAATTGCACCCCCTCAGGCACAAAGGCACCCAGCTGCAAACAGCTGGTATCATCTCCTCGGAGTTTCTGTCTCATTTGCCACTCGCGCCCCCTTCGCAAACACAAACACACACAACCCCCTTCCCCAACCCTCCACCTCCGCTCTACCCTTGCTCTCTTCCCCTTTCCTTCTCCCCCCTTTTTTGCTCAAGCTAATTCCCTCTGGCAGGGAGACCTGTAAAAATCAATGGGGAAAATGTCCTGAAACAGCCAATCTAGCAACCATCTGCCCCCAGTCTCCACTGAGACAAAGCCACAGTCCCCTGGGAGTAGAGAGCTAGCAGGAGAAAGCACAACACAGGTACAAACTCAATTACTCAACAACACTAAAACACTCTATGAATCCTACTGTATGGATGCACAACAGCCTCTCACAGTTTGAGAACAGATTTGTTTCATTATTGTCACCGCTGGTTCCTTATTCATTAGGACAAAGTGAGTTAGTATCAACTAAAACTAACATGTGATTACAGTCACAGTATGTCCCTGATAATGACATCATACCGTAGTAAAAAAGATGGCACTCATCATGGCTAATATCTGTTTGTTGTGCTGACAGGATGACAGAGTTTTAATCAGCACGACACGACTATCACCTTTAACACCGGTGATGCTTCTGTCTGTAGACGGGCGTCTGAACGGATGTTTCACTCTGGGTAAACCTGAACTAAACAGCAACGCTTCTCAAACCGTTTGGAACGAATGGTTAATCCAGTTAGAATATGCAAGAGAACCTAATGGTCGTTACGTGTAACCTTTTCCCATGCCCATTCAAATAGTAATTAACTCCTTCTGCCTTGCTTTATCTAGCCGCTGTGGTCTGGGTTTACCAGCTTATTGATGGCTTTGCCCTACATTGTAAATTGTTACTAAGCGGATGCTGTCTGATTATCAATATAATGATGGATCGGTGCGCTTTCCCACACAACGCTGGAACGGCACAGCTATGGCCGGGTCCAGCACAGGCCAGAACACGGCACAGAGTCAGTCTGGGATCTAAGATTTCCCTTCGGTGACTGCAGAGATGAGCAGAGGTGATCTGCTTCCATTGCAGGTTGGGTGAGCTAGTTTGGTTGGTCAGAATGTCCACCAAATCATGTGTAGGTAGACAGAATGTATACGGTGATGCTCTCCATGCACATCGCGGTTATGCGTGGCCTATATAGTCATGCAGGCGTGGATAGAAATGATACAATTATGTTGAAGAAAGGTCAGAATGCATTGAATTGCATAGGAGCAGTGTCATGTGTTTACATAACGCCACTTCTATCCATTTCTATACAATGCCTGTTGATTTTGTGTGTATCAAATGACAATGTAATGTTATATAATGGCAAAAATCTATCAGTGTGAGTTTATGAGATATTATGTTTTGCACATTTTTGTTTCAATTTAAACATGTTTTACTGGATGTAATTTGGTATTAGCTTGTTTCTGGATTCATGGATGGAATATTTTACATTTTTGTCATTATATCAGTGAAAGCTACGTTTTATTTGTCGGTTTATGAAGCTAATTACGTCCGAGGTTGTATTTACAGTCTACATTAGTATGGTCCTACTGAGCTATGTTCAGTTAAATCTGTTTAGCCCTTTACAGCATTGAGCACAGAAACAAATTGACTATAGTGTAGTAAAATCTTTATTTGTTATCTAAAGACTATTACAACAGATTTATGTCTCAATATGGCTAAGCACAATTTACAACCTCTATCAACATGGTGAATACATGTTATGATTCTAGCAATGCTTTATAATACGCTAATAGAACAGAGAACAATTTAATGACTTGTTTTGATACGGATATAGTATATTTTACCGGGCTGTTATAACTGTGTGGGACTAGATCAGCCTCCTATCGTGCATTCTCACCACGCAGAGTATTTCCAGTAAATGCTTGCAACCTCAAACCACAAGAGACGTCGCCTAGGAGCCGTGTTGGGAAAGATGTGTTACATCATAGACGGAAGAATCTTTCTCTCGTGGCATGAGTCTTAATCTATCTTAAAAGTGCACAAGAAACACACTGTCCAACATCTCTCAGCACGAAGCGATAAATTAGTGTGATTCGTAAGTACTTTACGATACAATATCTGCTTCAAATACTTCGGTTTTAGTACGAGCGTGCATGAGATGTTCCCTCTCCGCACGAAAACTCGTTCTGAGTGAGGATGGAATGCTGCTGCATTTATATAGCCTTCTAAAAATAGCTCACCTTTCAGAGCCATCTAAGGGCGGAGTGACAACTGAAAAAAGCCAATGGCGTTGCGGCATTCATTTTAACTCCTCCTTTTTACCCTTTTTAGCGCCGCCTTAATTGGACGCAAGTGAGATCATCAACCCTATTTACCTTACATGGTCACGCACAGAATTGATTGACATCAAGCCACTCCCCCTCCCGGAGCCTTGGCTCGCTCTTCTCACTAGACAGCTAGCCCCAGCTACTTGCCTGCTGAAAGCGCAGCGGCTAGGAAAAAAGGCAACCTGGAATTTATAGAGCAAAGATTGTAATCTGGCAATGCGGAAATAGATGGACGTTTCAAGTCAACGAGCTGGCATCCCACTTCTGGACTGAAGACGTGAGAGTTCGTATCAGAGAAAACAAGGATTGCACATCATTTATACCATAAAACTACTCTTTTTCTATAGCTTTTCAGTGGACTTCTGCATGTTTGGTTTCACTGGTAGAAAGAGCAATACTTTCTGGCGCACGACAGCCACGGACGGATCAGAAGAATAATTTTTGTTAACCCCTTGTCAAACTAAAGTGGGTTTTGCGTTCCCTTGGATTCAGACTAAACTGTCTTCAGGCGCGCATCATCATGGACGTGTTGGCGAATTACAGTATTTTTCAGGAACTCCAACTCGTGCATGACACTGGCTATTTCTCTGCGATGCCTTCGCTGGAGGAGAACTGGCAGCAGGTGACTGCTTTTCCCTACTCTAACTACTCTCATACTCTGGGTTGTGTTATTATAAATCACTTGAGCGCTCCGGAGCTGCGCTCGCACGCAGCCCGCGCTGCCTCTCAACTTGAGCAGCGTAGTCGCGCGGTGATGGTTGTTGTGGATGTTCATCACAGTGCGCTTTGTCTAAGTATTCTAGACATACAATAATGTTAGCCAGGCCTATCTCTAACCTCTTTCATTTTCAATATCGCACATGGTCCTTACAATGCTATTTTCTTTTCTTTTTTTCAAGTAGACTGCTTATGTGAAAAAGTGTAGCTTAAAGATGTATTTGATGGTTCAAACATTTTGAAATGAAATTAAATGTGACGCAAAAAAGGTGCATGGTTTTTAGTGTATTGATCAGAGAATCCCGAGCGGATCGATATGCCCGTCTGTTCGCCGTTCTGTTTGGTTTAATTCTAAATAATGGCAACCTGAGCTCATGGCACAATAATTGCTAGTCTGCCATGTAGGATTTGGGAGGGCGCATGCAGTTTGGGTATGGAAGATGGACAGTTGACTAATAATAAGAGACTTGTTCTTAAATAATGCATCCGCATCTGTCAGATTACTTGGTGTTTTCAACCCGTGGTACGAGGAACAGCTCCCGATAGTGATGCATAATATATTATCGTAACCGCGCGGATATGCGCGTGAGAGATAAGCGAAAGCAAAGGAAGTGTGTGTAGATGCAGCAAAGAGCTGGCTTTTGGAACCACACTGGACATCCGATTGCACTTAATGAGTCCCGAGAAAAAAAAGGCTGGGATGTTGAAAAGCCGTAACGCTTGTTTCGGTTACGTTATCACATGTCGCGCTCGACATTACTCATTCATTCAAATGAAGTCATCCGCAGGGCTGGTCACAGCATGAACACGGGCACGCACATGGCTAAGCAAGTGCCCGTGCCAGGCCGTAGCCACTCGTATCACACTTCTTTGGGTGACTTACCGACACTAATTCGGTCGACTGTCCATCTGACTTCAGATTTGATACTGTTCATTTTATGGATACTCGGTAACGAAATGTATACGTCTTATTTGTATTCATAATAAACCCAGCCGCGGTTTATAAAGACGGGTAGGTTTTTTGACCAGTGATGAGTATGCGGTGGTGCGCATGGTGAGGAGCGCTCGTGAGTCCGCATGCGGTGCTCTTAGCCGCTGTGCGCACGTACCGGCTGGCTCCCTCAACTCATTGCCATTCCATGTGCTCAACTGCGGGAAATACAGCGGGTGGTTATTTATCGGTGGTGTGTGAGTCTGAAAAGGATACAGACCCCCCTAAGCCCCCCTTACACACAGACACACCATTTTTTTGGGTGTTTCAGCTCCGTCTCCCCCTCCCTCTCTCTCTCTCTCTCTCTCTTACACACACATCAACACACAGCCACACGCACAGACACACCGTCATGTCTCTCATTCTCTGCCTCTCTCTGTCCACCCTGCGCACACACATGCATGGCTGGCATGTGCTAATGGAAAGCTGTGGTCTGGCAGGCCTCATCCCGCCACATTCGGCAGTAATTGGCCGCTTGCTGTCAGACAGACAGACGGGTGCGCTCCATCCATCTTTCCTGGCCGTCTCTCAATCACCCCCCCCCCCTCCTCCTCCTCCCCCTCCTCCCCCTCTGTTGTGTCAGAGAACGGGGGTCGCTTCTCACGTCAGTTTGAAGTCTTGAAACACACGTTGGGATCACTGACGTGTGGTTAGCTGCAGTACATAATTCCTTTATCTGTGTGTGTATCTATACTGTCTATGTGGATGCTGTGTGTCTGTGTGTCTGTGTGTGTGTGTGTGTTATGTTTGGATCTCCAAAGTTGTCCTGTCTGTTTGGCTGGTTATAGATGACAGGTTTGTGAGGGGAGGCATTGATCCTCACTGTGCAAAGCCTTGCCTTCCAATCCAAAGGCTAACACTGCCAAGAGAGGAGGAGGAGAGAGAGATGCACCGGAGATGGAGACTGAGAGAGACAGACAGAGACAGACAGAAGACGTGCGTGAGCGTCTGACAGCATGCGGGAGCATGTGAAGGTGTGGGTGGACACAGCTCGGCTCAACACAATTGGTCGTCTGGAAATGGAAACTTAAAAATTGTCCAACGACCAGCGCATAAAGCAGGGACAGTGGGCCATTGGTCATTGGACAATTTTAACTTCAATAATATATATATATATATATATACATATATAAAGATTGATATATATACTGCATATATATATATATATATATATATGAAATCATAACATACCGGCCCCCGAGTTGGTTGTTTCACCGGTCCCAGCTCTGTGCTCTTGCTGTAGGTTGTGTGAGACTAAGGACATTGACAGAGACAGGAAAAGGAAGAGAGCCACCAGGAGGAAGCTCGGCCTTGCGATGACAGAGAAGGAAGCGCTAGTCATCGACCTGCTGGAGCTCATTTCTACGGATGTGTTTACACTCCACTGGCCGTGGGAAGGGACCAGGCCACACTGCCTGCCCTAGAGAGGAGAGAGGAGAGAGAGTGAGGGAGGAGGAGGGGGGGGGGGAAACTTGGAAGGGCAAACTATAAATGTCCCATTTGATGGGGTTTGAGAGAGACTGAGGGTTAGAAAGAAAAAGTGCCAGCCAGCCAGGGAGACAGGTGGATAAAGCAAGTTTTTCTAGTGCAGCGTTAACGCCTGATGCTTTTACTGGTGCGGATGGCTTGATAGGGCAGCCCTAGATCTGCCAAGGGAAGGTAAACGGCAGCCTTCTCACAGGAGACAAGATGGATGGCTGTGCCGAGGCCCCTGAGAGCGGAGCATGAATCAGACCTTAATGGACGCTGTGTGGCTGAATTGAGTTTCAGTGCTCCGGCTGGGACCTGGGATGAGAAGGCTGTAGATGGGGCCTGGGGATGGGGCTGCGAGGAGGCGAGGGAGGAGGCTGGGGAAGAGGCTGGGAGAAGGCATGGGGATGAGGCTGGGAGAAGGCATGGGGATGAGGCTGGGTGGAGTGGCTGTATCTTAAGATGGAGTTACTGCTGAGAGTGAATTCGGAGTTGGGTTCATGGTTGTATGGATGGGCCTGGGCCTGGCCTGAGCCTTGGCTTAGGTTTGGGGCTGGGTCTGGGGATAGGGATGGGGATGGAGTTAGGGGTTTGGCTGAGTCTGGGGCTGGGGACAGGGATGGAGTTAGGGCTTTGGCTGAGTCTGGGGCTGGGGACAGGGATGGAGTTAGGACTTTGACTGAGTTTGGGGTTGGGGCTGGGCCTGGGGACAGGGATGGAGTTAGGGCTTTGACTGAGTCTGGGCCTGGGGACAAGGATAGAGTTAGGGCTTTGGCTGGGTTTGGGGCTGGGGCTGGGTCTGGGGCTCAGGCCAAGAGGCAGTAAAAGTGTATGATGGAGCGCTGGAGGCGACAGGGCTATGATGAAGTCCTCTCAGGCCCCACTGCTCCCCTGCGGGGTCCCTGTGGAGATGATGCCGCTCCTGCCTGGGCTGCCCTGGCCCTGCCTGAACAAAAAGCCCATCTTTCACTGTCATCAAGAGACAGAGGGGATATGTACACAGACCGGGGAGGGGAGAGGGAGGGGGGGGGCAGGGATTGAGAAAGAGAGCAGGAAAGAGATACAGATGGATGCGGACGGTAGAAAAAAGACTGACACAGAGGGATGGAAGTGTGTGTGTGTGTGTGTGTGTGTGTGGAGGGGGGGAGATAGAGCGTCCATCCCATTGCAACCACGTCTCTCTGTCTGGGGTGAAAAGGAGAGA
The DNA here is from genome assembly GCA_036571765.1 of Plecoglossus altivelis. Taxonomy (NCBI): domain Eukaryota; kingdom Metazoa; phylum Chordata; class Actinopteri; order Osmeriformes; family Plecoglossidae; genus Plecoglossus; species Plecoglossus altivelis. The sequence goes on from BROE01000022.1 coordinate 7,516,796, forward strand.
TTATCTTGGCAGTCACCCGTGGGGGGGGGGGGGGTTAATTCAAAGAGTATCCCTGTGTGCCGCTTGTTCTCTCCCAGTCGCCACACACGTGCAAACACAACACACAGACGTGCATTTAAAAGCAGACAGTAACAGACATATATTTTAATACACACAGACACAGAATCTCATTTGCCACTCCCCATCCCTGTCACCTCTCGCTTGTTCTGATTGGCTGTGAATGCCGGTGATGGGGAGCAGGTGGGAGGAATGGAGACAGACAGTAGAAGTAAACAACACATTTTAACCCAGGTGAGTCACTTTGCCCAATTAAGCAGCTATACCTGAGAGATGAGGCATGGAGAGGGAGGAGGGACGGACTGGGGAGAGAGAAAAGGGAGGGATCTGCTTTTGTTTGTGTGTGTGTGTGTGTGTGTGTGTGTGTGTGTGTGTGCGCGCGTGTGTATGTGTGTCTGCTTAGGCGGCTCGTGTGTCCCTGTGGCTCCTCCACTCAGACAGCACCCATATATTTGTGGGCGGCAGTGAAAATGGGTCACTCTATGCCTCTTTCTCTCTTTCTCTCTCTTTCTTTCTTTCGTCCTCTCTCTGCCCTCCCTTTCTTCATGCCTCGCTGTCCCGTCTCTCACTGGGATGCTTTGGGGTGTTTATTTTTTTTTTTGATACATTCTTTCCCCTTTTGTTTTCAGAGGGTCTATTTCGGTACCTTGAGGAATTTGAAGCGTCCTCGCTAATTGATTTGTGTTCAGCCGGCCTGTATTTTTAGATCACAAGCACAGTCTCTGGCAGAAATGCAAGCTCCTCAGTCTGCAATAGGAGTCGCCGCGGAAATAAGCCCTGAAGAGGCCGAGTCCTAAGATGCAGCTGGAACATGAGATCAGAGAGGAACCACAGCCAGGAGATGTACAACATCAGATGTACAACATCATTTAACCACGTCCAAGCGGGGAGAGCTGAGAAGTTGAGCTGAGAGCAAATCGCGGTGGAGAACCGATGCATCCCTGTTTTTAAAGAACAAAGCAGAACAGGAGCCGTGTCTTGTAATATTTGTAGTCATGGTCAATCCTGCATGTCGAAGCCATCAAAGGGGTGAAGGGTGACATTTAGCCTCGTGGTCTTTGTAGAAGGTCACCGTGGTCGACCCTGAGCTCTGAACCCCCTCTGTCCCTCTCAGTGACCTGTCCTGTTGCCCCTTGTCCAACCTCTTGCGGACGCCCCCTCCTCCTCCTGTCCTCCTGCCCTGCATCCATCTCTCACCCATTTGACCTACAGAGCAAATCCTACCCAAGTGAACTGGGCCATCAAAGGCTCCGTCTCTTTCTCTCTTTCCAGCTCTCTATCAATCGCTTGTTCTCTATCCCTCTCTCCAGCTCTCCCTCTCTGGCCTGCAGGCAGCCATCCCTACCATGCCTCTCACAGGGTTCTGAGGCCGGCCCAGGGAAGCCAAGTTTGACAAGATAATGAATTGCCCAGCATGCATATTCCAGCGCTGCTGCAGTTTTTCTGCGGATTTCACAGCCCAGTAACTCTCAGAACAGAGACAAGGGTGGTGGAGAGTGGAGAGGGATCGAGAATGAGAGCACAGGAGAGAAATGTAGAAGGAACAAGAGAGAGAGACAGAGAGAGAGACAGAGAGAGAGAGAGACAGAGAGAGGGCAGAGGAAGAGTCAAGGGATGGGACGCGCTGTGGAGCAGGGTAAAGAAGAGTGGACTAAACACAGTAACATTTAGAACAGGCTCAGATAGATTTAGGCTACAGCTCGGCCCCGGCCCCAGCCCCTCCTCCTTACCCACATACACACACACACACGCAAACACACGCACGCACACGCACGCACGCACACCCACACACACACGCGCACACACACGCACACTCTCTCTCTCACACACACACATACACAAACCCACACTCACACGCACATACCCACGCACGCACGCACACACACACACATGCAAACCCACACTCACACACACGCACGCACATGCCCACACACACACGCAAACCCACACGCACACTCACACACAAGTTAAACCAAAGTTGGAACCACCAGCAGACTTCCCATAGGTCTTCCGTGAGCAGTGGGGTATGCGAGCACTCGGGGCCTCCAAGGCCGTGTTGTCAGGTCCGGGCAGGTGTGGGGCCACGCTGGGCTGTAGGCTCTCCAGCTGCAGGGCCCCATCCCAGGGAGCGTCTCTGCTGGGCTGGCTCTGCCAAAACTCCTGTTATGCAATCCTCACTGGAGCACAGCTGCTTTCTCACACTCAGACCAGGCTTGGCTGGATGTGCTCCGGGGAGGGAAGTGGAAGAAGAGAGAGGGGGGAGGGATGGGGGGGGGGGGGGGGGGTGAAGAGCTGTACCACCCCCGTCCCCCCATCCCCTCTCAGTTCCCATCCTGTTCCCCACCAGCCCCCCTGGTCTCTGCTTGCTGGGATAGCTCCAGGGAGAGCTGCGGGGATTACAGTGAGACAGAGCTGCCGTGCTGAGGGACACACACGTACACACACACACGCATGCACACACACACACACACACACACACAGGGATGTGGCACAGGGATGGGGGTGAGGGGGAGTCGAAACACCTGGGTAGTTTGAGTTTTTTTGCTGTTTTTGTATTGAGGCTCTGGTTTTAAAGAGGATGGATTACACTATGAATTACTGACAGACACATACATATGACACCTACAATTACTAATCGTGCTATGCACGCTATGCCTTGCACATACACACACACACACATATATACACACACACACATACACACACTTACACACACACACATACAGACACATATAAACACACACATCCAGGTAGGACCTACAATTACTGACCTTGCTATGCATGCTTTACCCTACACACACTCACACACACACACACACACACACATGCAATGACGTCTTAACAAATGGCCTTCTGTTTTCAATGGCCCTTTGGACAATGTTTTTGAAACAGACCAGTTAAACACAAAACCCGTTGGACTAGTTGTGGCAGCTTTTAATGGTAACTCAGCAGTATAAAGAGAGCCTCTTATTACTGTCATCACAGTCTCTGCTCGGTGGTCTCAGAGATTTACATGCTCGCTGGGGAAGGTTACCGTGGTAACCCAGCTGTCGCACAATTATCTCACCCTGTAATTGGAGGTGTCTGTCTTTTGAGGCTGACGTACATAGGTATCGCTCACGCCTACACACACAGAGAGAAATACCAACTACTGCATTCCCTGACTGACTGATAACACACATACCGACTGATAGCTGACTCAATAGATAGACTCCATGTCCCTCAGACAGATAGACCGATACTTCCATCCTACTCTGATCAGATTGGAAGCCTTTATAGCTTCATTGATCTTACATCCGACATGTGCATGAGCGATTCTACGCGGTGTCATGTCTGGAGGTGAGAGCTGAGGCAAGGGCTGGCGATGTAGCTGGGGCTAGTGCTGGGGCTAGGACTAGTACTGGGGCTAGGACTAGTACTGGGGCTAGGACTAGGACTTGGGCAAGGACTAGAGGTAGGTCCTAGAGGTAGGGCTAGTTTTGTTAGACAGCCCATGGCATGACAAAACAGCCGGTCAGTTGTATTATGCCACATATTCATGAATCGAGAGCATATTAGGTCAGACATTTCCTGTCTGTGCTGGCCTACTCAGGGATCCTGACCAGAGCCCCACAGGGGACCTCTCTCACTTCCTGGCCTGGGATGACTCAGGGATCTGGGTTCATGAGAGCATGAGGGTGCCTTTCAGGAGAGGACAGCCATGCTTGCTGCTGTGTGCTTTTACAGTGGAATGGCTTTCCTGCCGGATGGGGTCAGCTGAAGCCGGCGGGCTAGATGGATAGGCTCTCTATCCATCGACATCATCTACTAGGCACACACACCGAGACCAACACAAAAAAAAAACACGGAAAACTTGTGCTCGCTCACACACACACACACACACTCAAACAAACACATAAACACATGCCTTAACCAGCTGACCTCAATTAGGGCTCAGGCTCAGTGAGCAGAGTCTTTCATGTGCTACATGGGGGGAAGGTGGGGGGGTGGGTGAGAGGGGGGAGGCCTGTCTCCCTTTGAAGTGGGAGACCCCCTCTACCCACACACAGCTTTGCCAACCATATAAGTTCACTTTGTGTTGGTTAGATTATACACCTCACCTGAACCGCTGCACACACTTAACCACACTCGCATGCACACCCAAACACACACACACACACACACACACAACCGCACTCGCGCACACACACACACACAAACCCGCCTCCACTCCTATGAACTGAGACACATGCCGTAGAATTTGTTTGAAGATTTCGAGCTGACTTGACGGCGAAAAAAAAAACGAAAAGAGAGAAGGAGTAGGGGGGAAAAAAAAAGAAAAAGAAGCCGATCTTGGTCGTGGAGAAACAAAGCCACACAGGCAGCAGAAGATCTTCACAAGATCGACTGAAACGCGCTTCCACTCGAGCACGTCTCGGTTTCTTCCCCCCTTTTCCATCTTTCCCGTTCGAGCAATCAACGGGTTTCCTGTTATTTCCCATCACTTCCTCCCACCTCCGAATGACCAGTATCTGTGCTCCTTAATGAGAAGGCATTGGAGGAGGACTGCAGCTGAGGTCAGCACATCTCCAGCAGGCTAACCTGACTGAAGGAGCCCTTCTCTCCTATAGAGGAAGATTAGATACGGAACAGCCCAGTAAGTACATCAGCTCTAGGTAAGCGGAACAAATGAACTCCGCATAAACGGAGAGAGAGAAGGAGGGGGGAAGGAGGGGGCGAGAGAGAGAGAGATGATAGAAGGCTGTGAAGCCAGGGTTTAGTGGGGAAAGCTATAGGCTTGATCTTTGAGGATGAATGGGGCACCAGAGAAGGACATAGTGGAGTGCCTGCTCCACAGGCCCAGATTACACAGTTTAAAGGGATGAATTTTCATTCTTTTCCACACGGCTAATGTACTGTATATCAAATGGATGTCAGGTCGCTCCGCTCTCCCGGAAGGTGATTTGGTCTCTCTAGCTCATGGCTGCCGTTTAGCGTCGGGGAGTGAAAATCATGTCGGTCACACTGGACAGAAGCCAGCTTTGAACTGGAGGACAGAGAGGACTGGACGCTTGCAGGAGGACTGAGGTCAGGCGTTCTGTAGGGCATAGTCGCGCAGGCAATCAGGCCTTGCTGCCCAGCAAACACGCAAGTACGTCTTCACGTCAAATGCATTACCGTCGTAGACTCACAGGCCCAAAGAACACCAGCGCACCAGAAACTACAAGTCACGGCTACAATATTATAGGCTGTTCGATGTTATTTTCAGGTAACTACGTGACGCGAACCTACCGCATGAAAACATGGCACAGGGACGATGACAGGCCGCTCATACCCTGTGTGGCTAACAGGCTTCCGAACAAAAGACTTACCTTTCCGAGACACACACAAACACGCATTCGCCCACCGCACACACGCGTGCATCCACACTCGGATGTACACACCAACACACACACACACCAACACAGTAAGAGGTGGGATAATTCGGGGAGTAGCAGGGTAATTACAGCGCTGCTCTACAGATGATTGCGTGTGGACGTCAGAACGCTGATTATGAGAGATCAAGAGGTTTTTCACTGGTGGAGATGGAACTGGGAAGGGGGGGGGGGGGAGAAGGGGGCGAGGAGAGGGGGAACGGCAGCGAAAAGCAGGAGTGGAAGAGGAGAGGGGGAGCGGAGGAGGAGAGCAGGAGGTGCAGAGCGGGGGAGGGGAGAGGGAGCGAAGGAGCCGAGGAAGAGTAGCTGGAAGGAGATGGGAGCTGGGAGGGGGAGAGAGGGGAAGAGGTGATACTAGAAATGGAGAGGGGTTCATTTGTCTGGGAGCTTCTCAAGTGACTGTCAAAGCCCACCCCACACTTCCACCCACCCAACCACTTCCCCCCTGCCCATGGGAGGAGGCGGAAGAGAGGAGGGAGAGAGAGAGAGAGAGATGCATCTTTATGCATGAGCCTCCAAGTCTTGTCAGTCGATGGAGAGGTAGCACCACTCAGTGCTTTGATTAACAGCCGGGGAGCAGACAGTCATTTTTTTTTTTGCACACACTTGCATACACCCAGATACGCCAACGCACACACCCAGTCCCCCAGCTCCTTTTCTCCTTCCTCTCTCTCTCTCTCACTCCAGCCAGCCTTTCTCCTCCTCTCGCCTCTCTCCCTCCGCTCAGGTGAGCTGTAAGTAAAGCCAAAGCCCTCTTTATTCTCCACCTGAGCATGGAAACGCAGGGGCGAGCACAGCACACACTCATACATAATAGATCATGCTCTTATTGTTGTTTTTAAACAGCTCTAAGCACGGCTTCAGAGGTGTCTTAGAGAGCTCTGAAAGAGAGAGAGAGAGAGAGAGAGAGAGAGAGAGAGGGAAGAAAGAGAGAAAGAGTGTGGGTGAGAATAACTGAAACTGAAGGGCATGTCTACTGAGAGAGAGAGGCGTCTCATGTTTATTCAACAGCTCCCGAGGATGGGAGGGGTGGTTAGACTCCCACGCTACGCTCGCTCTCTCTTTCCCCAACTGTCGCTCTCTTTTTTTCTTCCCTTCCTCCCTCTTTTTCCTCTTTCTCGCTCTCTCTCTCTCTCTCTCTCTCTGAACTTGACCTTCGGGATATTCCGTCTCTAAAAAGGCCAGCCAGACCTGACAGCTTCCATATGCTAATATGAATCATAGGATCTTGTCCACATATATCAGGTGCTCTCCAGGTTGAAAATCCCCCTGCCAGTTCAAGAGGGACAAGTGAAATGTTGGCCACAGACATGTTGACCAGACGAGTCCAATTATGACTCCCTATCGCTGTCCTTGTGGCTGAATCCAGGATGTTATTTTATGAAGTTTAGAAGGCTCAGTTAGGATAAGAGTGTTGTTGACACATAGGGTGTTTCAAGGACAGATGTCTGTGTGGAGCTTTCGGAGAGGGTGTCACCATGAGTCACATCCAACACACACCTGTTGCTAGGCACATGAGCTCATTTGTTTGTTTTCATATCAGCAGAGAATGATGAAAAGGCCCGCTGGATGGACGCACACCAGCCAGACACAGTGGACACACTGAGGGTTACCTAACAGCTGGTAGGTTAGGGTAGGTTCCCATTCGGAGGGAGCACATGCGCTCTGCGAGACCTTGAGCTGGAACCTCGCTAGCCCTCTGACTTCCAGACTAAACATTTCTTCCAAAGAGTGAACAAATACTTGAGCGCAGACCAGGATGCTATATTCAGACTCTGGTACCAGCCTGCGTGGCTGTCTTTAAGTGGGAGGCTGAGTATGTGCAGTCAGATTTGTGTTTGTTTGTGTACACGTGAAGAGGAAGATGGCGAGATGTTGGAGATAGGGAGAGGTGGAGGAACAGATTTGCATTTGCATGCAGGGCTGGATGTTGTTCCTGGGACGGCCGCGTGACCTGGCTCCGAGCCACACTTCCATTGTGTCAACTCCGGAGTTTGATACGCCAGCACGCGTTTCACTTTCGCGTTATCTCTCTCTCTCTCTTTCTCTCTCTCTCTGTCCTTTTCTGCCTCTCTCTGCCTGTCTCGCTCTATCTCTCGCCCTCCCCGTTTCCCCATGTGTTTCGCTGGATGCAGAGCTGGCACAGACTGCCCTTGCCCAGCTCCCTGCTTGGCTGTAACTCCCATGCACTGTCCAGCAAATGGATGGCGAGAGAATAAAAAGCGCAGATGCCCTTCTGGCGCGCGCTCAAGGAGCGAGCGGGGGCCACTCTACAGCGCTGGTGCTTGGCCCACCGCATGATGGGGCGAACATAGCTCTCGTCACAAACATACCAAAACGAGGAGCCTGAGGCATGCGAATGTGGGTGAATGTGTGTGAATGTGTGCATGCGTGACATCATCAGCAGCGTTGAGGGTATTGACAGAGGCACAGGAAGTGTGCGTTGGCATGTGCTGACTGCTGAAGATTGTGAGCATGGCCTCGACGGAGTCCACAAGGCTTCATAAGATATCCACCAACCAGCTTCCTCACCGCCCCCGCGAATTTCAGGAAACCCTGCCCTCGTTCCCAGCCCCTCCTCCTCCTCACTCCTCTCCCAGCTGGACTGACGCCAGCTCCCCATTCCCCCTCCCCCACCCTTCATTCGTTGGTTCCTCCGCCCGCCGCCATTATAATTGCCGCGGTTGCTGTTTGCCCTGGCGACGGTCGCTAAGCCACCGGGTATGGCCACGTTGTGGGTATGGCCAGGCTGAAAGCGTGGTGGGGCTGTTCCTAGCCTGGCCAGCTCTGCCCTCAGACCCCTGGCTGTGTGTTTGTGGAGCTGAGGCAGGTGGCATACTGTACCACGCTCCAGATTTAGACTTGGCTCTGCAGGGCCGCTGAGCTGTCATCTCTTCTCCTCTCCTCCCTCCTCTCTCTTCTCTTCTCCTCTCCTCTCTCCTCTCTCTTCTCCTCTCCTCCCTCTCTCCTCTCCTCCCTTTTCCCTCCCCTCTTCCTTTCTCTTAATCTAAAACCTGCTCCACTGTGAGGCCCACCTGGTCTAATGAGCTGCAGGCGTGAAGCACCTTTACCTGAGACTAATGACAGCTACTATATGGTGTGTGTGTACTGCGGGGATGAGACTCAGAGTCTTCGGCACGGTCTGTGAGCAGCCCAGTAAATGGGTCACATGCAGAGCGGAGTGGGAAGGACGACCTTGGGAATTTGTCCTGTTCTCTGCCAGACACGGTCTGTCTTCCTGGATGTTTTTCTTTTGTCGCAGAAAGACGAGACCGAGTCTCTGTCGTTCGCTCGTTATATCCCTCTCAGCCGCCCTCGTTCCACTTCCCCAAAGGTGGCAAGGCATGATGGGTGCTGGAGAGGCAGGATGCTCTTTCCCTGGGTTCCTTGACCCTGGTTCAACACCTGGTCGTCAGTCGGCAAGCCCCGGGATGGTGGCAGGGGGACTAGGGGGGGAGGTACGTGGGAGGGACGTGGGAGGGACGTGGGAGGGATGGTTGTTGTGCTGTGGTTCTGTTGTTTTTGTTTTGGTGGTGGTGGTTTGGAGAGGCTGTCTGGCTGAGAAGTCTCTAAGTGAGCGAACCGGGAGTGTGAGCCATCGCCAAGCTGTGCTATGTGGGTCGGAAGCTATTTTAATCTGCAATGTTGCCGGGAATACCTAAGGGAATAACCTAGTGCTGCAGGATGGGGGACATTGGTGTGCGTGTGTTGCTTTGTGTCGCTGAGTGTGTGCATGTGTGTGTGTGTGTGTTGTGCTATTTGTGTCTCCCCTTGTGTCTCCAATAGTCAACTTTGTGCCAATGGGTGCACAGAAGACACTAGGTTTTTTGTTCATGAGTTCTCAGTGTGTGTGTTTGTGTGCGAGCGTGTTTACGAATGTACGTGTGTGTGTGTCTGTGTCTGTGTGTATTGGGTTCAGTAGAGCAGTTCACATGCACTCACTCACTCACTCACCACCCGTCTGAATTATTTAAGCGTGAGCTGCAGCTCACAGAGTCTCGGTGGGGCGGAGAGAAGGATGGAGGGAGGGAAGGAGGGAGGCAAGGAGGGAGACAAGGAGGGAGGGAAGGAGAGAGGGAAGGAGAGAGGAAAGGAGAGAGGGAAGGAGGGAGGGAAGGAGAGAGGGAAGGAGGGATGGAAGGAGAGGGGGAGGGAGAGAGGGAAGGAGGGAGAGAAGGAGAGAGGGAAGGAGGCAGGGAAGGAGGGAGGGAGGGAAGGAGAGAGGGAAGGAGGGAGGGAAGGAGAGAGAGAAGGAGGCAGGGAAGGAGAGAAGGAAGCAGGAAGAGAAGGAAAGAGGGAGAGAAGATCGGAGTAAAGGAGAGAGGGAAGGAGAGAGGAAAGGAGGCAGGGAAGGAGAGAGGGAAGGAGAGAGGGAAGGAGAGATAGAGGCAAGGGTGTTTTCTTCTCCCTCAAGAGGACTTCCTGGCAAAGAAGGTCTCAGGCTTTATTTGCCTGCCTGGTCCACTCACACACACACACACACACACACACACGCACGCACACACATATAAACACACACTCCCACACAAACTCTCACACACGCATTTACACTCCGTGCTCAGCACCTGTGAGTCATCCCTCCATTGCCTTGTGCTTTCCAGCATGCCCAGTGAGATCACCGGCTTCCTCAGAATGCAAAGTCCTCGGGGTGAGAGCAGTCACCGCGGAGATGGACAACACAAATTCATGTGTGTGTGTGTGTGTGTGTGTCTGATCTCAGACATAACTCCTCTAACCTTTGCCAATTTTCCTAGAATCGCACACATCTTTGCATCCACACTAGAGTCCCACACCCTGACCTTGACGAAGAGAACGGCCCAGAAGGAGAGGGAGGAGGGGAGCGTGGGAGGACGCGTGACGGAGGGAGAAAGTGGGAGGTGTTGTGGAGTGGGAAAGCCGATTGCTTCGAGTAGCTGGAGTTGGAGTGTGTATACTAGTCCCCCTTCCCAGTCCCCGGGATGCAGACAGGTGTGTGTGACAGCAGGGGCTTGTGGCATGCCAGCCCTGTAGGGAGGAAGGTGACTTCAGCCCCCACCGCAACAGAAGCTCCGTCTCCTCCGTCTCTGCATGTCTGCCGCTCTCTCTCTCTCTCCCAGGACCACGCGCCTCGCCCGAGCGCTCGCAGTCTGACGCCAGCCTCACGTGCGCCGCTCATTCACGCTCGCTCGCGCGATTATGCGGCGCGTAACCTCGGGTGACAGAGAGGCGCTCTTACACCTGTGTTGCAGCATGTGCGCCTGGGTCACCTACTACAGTTCGCACACAGACACACAGACACACACAGACACAGACACACACACACGCAGACACACACTGAACTCACACGCAGGCGCACCATGACCTGTCGTGTTGGGTGGCCCCCTGGCAGAAGTAAGGTTATCCCATACTGGGAGCCTCTTTTGTAGTCAGAAACTAATGGAGTGCAGAGGCATTCATCAGCCTCCTGTTAGCTCTGCCCATTGTGTCTGTGTAGCAGCCCTGTCCGCTGCTAGTAATTGGGTTCAAAGTGCCTCCACTGTAAAAGCCTGCGTGGGAGGGAGACTAGAAGGAGGGGGGCCAGAGAGGGAGAGAGGGAGAGAGAGAGGGAGGGAGAGAGAGAGAGAGAAAGGGGGGTTATAGGGGTTGAAGGGGTGTCTGGGTTTATGTTTTGGGTTGCAGGGGGAGGTAGTGGGGGATGGGGGACTCCATTTTGATGATGATTTCATCCCTCCATTTCAAATCTCAGGTGACCTCACTCTCTGGGCCAGCTGCAGAGGTGGGAGAGGGAGGGATGGATGGATGGGGGAGAGTGGGAGGGAGGGAGGAATGAGGTCATTGTTTGATGTGAGCATGCGTGGCTCTGAGATCATGGATATGTCTTTATATGTGCTGTGGTGTGTGTGTGCGTATGTGTGCATGTGTGTGTGTTCATGTGTGCGTGTGTGTGAGGAAGAGAGAGAGCGTATGAAAGAAAGAGGCTGGGGATGTGTGATCAAGAGGAAGATCTGGTATGCATTTATTAATGACTCATGTGCTGAATGCTTTGTTTTTGTATGTGTGTACACAACTATGGGGACAGATGAGTCATCTGTGTGTGTTTATCTTTGTCATCTACTCTCTTTATTTGTCATTGGGACACGGTACAGTAGATCCTTTGTGTTTTATACCCCCCCCCCCCCCCCCCCTCCCCACGGACACCCACACACATCCCCACCCCCCAGCCGAGACGTGTCCAGAGAGTGACGGTGATGGCCGGGGTGTGTTTGTTTGCGGTGTGTCAGATGGGATAGCCTGATAGGCTGATAGCCTGATAGGCTGCCTGCTGGAGGAGCAGAGGACAGGACAGGGAGGGATGTACTGATTGAGCCATCACATGGAGCCAGACAGGGAACACCAGACACCTTGTTTTTACCCCTCTCCCCTGCTTTCTCCTTGTGTTGTCATTGCGGTCACCGTGGCGATGCTTTGGGTTTGAAAGGATTTTTTCTTTCTTGCTGATCTGGATCTGGATCTCAAACAGCAGCTCAGAAGACCTCCCATGTCCTGAGTGGCTGATCCCTCCCTAACCTCTGTTCAACCTCTGATCCCACTGCTGCCTTCTGTTTACGCTAGAGACCACAGGCCCACTTCTTAGAGAAACACACACGCAGAAACACACACTCTGATGAGATACCGCTGACGGTCATAGAGAGCAGCGAGCAGCTCATCGTATTTGGGAGACCCAGGTCAGTCTGGAGTTTAGAGAGATAGAGCATCGTGTCGCCAACCTGCCTGTCTGATGAGCCTGTTCTCCAGAGCGGCCGCCACCTCGTGTCCCCCGGCAGTCGTCCCTCCCCTGAACCAACAGCCTGAGGCGGGCCCCCTCCAGTGGACCCTCACCGGAGACCTGTCTGCCTGTGGCGCCGTCCACCTTCACCTCTGAAATGGAGCAAAAACAAAGACAGAGTGAGAGAGAGACGCGAGCAGAGAGAGACGCGAGCGGAGAGAGACGCGAGCGGAGAGAGACGCGAGCGGAGGGAGACGCGTCTGAGCGAGCGGAGAGAAAGCGTTCAGAGGTTATTGTTTGTCTGGTTACAGAGCAGCTGCGTTCAGCCTGCATAATCGACCTCTCCGAGAGACATGACAGAGCGACCGAGGACCGGGCTTCTAGAAAGCCATCTTGGGCGCCCACTCCAGTTAGCCGCCACAATTACCCATCATGTATAACCTGGTGCTGTGAAATTGGGTGGGAGCGAGCTGCCTGTGTTTCTGTGGGTTATCTCAGCAGCCAGGCTGGCCAGCCTTTCCCTATCTCTCGGAGGTGAGCCCCCCTCCCCCCCCCCTCGCAACGACGAGCGGTAAACTTGTTTAATTTTTTAAGCGGCTTTGCTAATCTGCGTTCTTCATTTTGTTTTGGAGGGCTTTGGTGCATGAAAAATCCCCCCCCCACTGCAGCACAAAGACTTGTGATGGCGCCCGCTGGGGTTAGATGCTGGGGGTGGGGAGCCAGGGGGGAGAGGGGAGCATGGAAAACTGGAGAAAGAGAAGGAGGCATTCAGGGTTACGGGATAGGTTGTTGTTTTTTTAGGGGCGTGCGTGGTGATCCTCTTATTCCCCTCAAACGGCCATATCTGGAAATACGAGATGTAGATTGTGCAGCCGGCCTGAGACAGTGATCCACTGACTGGGTCTGGCCTGCCCACGCTCGCCCATGGTGACCCTGGTCTGGAATGTGTTTGGATCCGCCTGTGTGTGCATGTGTTTTGGTTTCTGCTAGTGTGTATATGTTTGTGTGTGTGTGTGTGTGTTATCAGCATGTGGGTAGCCACCAGAGCATGGCTGCCAGGTGGCGTTGCATAACAGAGGCCTGGTCTGACTCAGGGCACAGGCATGGCATACTCTAACACCCACACACACAGACACACTGACAGACACCCACACACACAGACACACACACACACACACACAGACACACACGCAGACACACACACACGCACACACGCACTCACACACAGACACACACGCAGAGACACACACTTCCTGCCCCCACCGACACACACGCTTCCTGCCCCAAAGATGTCGTCCTACCTGGACAATTTCCTCCCCCATTTCCTTTGCCGTCCACGGGGCAAATAGCTGCGTTCCATCCATTCCAGGGACAGAAAAGCAGCTCTGATGAGAGGAAGCGTTTCCTGTTGCTCCCATCCCGTGCAGCTGTCGTCATGCTCTCTATCCACTGGGCACATCCGGCACCAGGGCACCAAGGAGCAGCAGATACACGTTGGAGAAGCACAGTGTGTGAGCGGCCGCAAAAAACGTCCCCCCCCGCTCACACTTCTCAGACCGTTCAATTTTCCCCGGTCACACACACACACACACACACACACACACACACACACACACACACACACACACTGGGCAGGCCTTAAAACTCTCCCAGTCCCACACTTAACTTCCCAGACTGTAAAAACTCCCACAGTCACACACACACACGCGCACACACGCACTGCTCTTGCCTAAAGGAAACCAGGGTTGCTCCTTGCCTGCTCCCCACCCCCATGCTGTAACTGCGCTCTCTATCCTGCTGACCTCACATCTGCTGAAGCACGTCTCAGCCTTCCATCTGAGGAAACCGGCTTGTTCCTGCAGCCATCTCATAACAATGTCCGCCGAGCTCGTCAACATCCTTGTTTACAGTGAACAAATGGGCTCAGGTCTGATATGGATCAGCGATACAGTGCTGAGGCGATTTGGCTCCCTCTGCAAGCCAGTCAGACTCTCCACAGCCACAGAGTGACGCGCGCACGACCGGTTGTATTTTGGATCCCTAGAGCGTCCCCTCCGTGACCCGCAACACATCTCAACGTGCTTTAGGGAAACGTGCCCCGGCCAACTGACACGGAGCGCCGAGCGCAGACACACCCACACACGCTCACACACACACTCACTCCAAGCACACGCAGTCAAGCAGACACACACACACTCACTCCAAGCACGCGCACACAAGTAGACACACTCACTCCAAGCGTGCACACTCAAGCAGACACACGCACACTCACACCTGGCGCTGGGACCTAGCGTGGTTTCGATGACAGATGACCCTGTCATCTTCCTCTCAGCCTCATCATGCGGTCTCAGTCACATCTCATGTCACTGCCTCTCTATCTCTCTCTCTCTCTCTCTCTCTCTCTCTCTCTCGCCCGGGCGTATTAGTGTGGACTGTACTGTAAATGGCAGAAATAGATGCTGGCTTGTCTCCCAGAACCTAGACACTATCCAGAACTGAACCTGGGGCTCTGCAGCTTAATAACCGATCGAGTACAGTTGGACTATGTTCAGGGTTGTGGGGTCTAGCGGAGCAGGGGATTCGATCTGTGAGTGTAGCTGCGACAGAAGTGACAGAGAGCAGCTAAGGAAGGACCTCTTGGGCTGTGGAGCGGAGCAGCGTGGGTAAGGGTGGTGGTTGTAGTTGAGGTTGTGTTAAACCATGTCGAGCAGGCGGAGGATGTGTTCTGCTATCTTTAAATGCTGTGTACCGCTGGCCCAGAGCCCAGCTCGTCCCGGAGCCCTGCTCGTCCCGGAGCCCAGCTCGTCCCGGCTGCTAGGGGAGCAGTGCTGTCAGTGAAATAGAGTCTGTGATTGGAGGAGCAGGTCCTATCAGTCAGAGCCTCTGCCTGGAACCCAATGCAGTGTAACCTGAGATCTTAATACATCACCCAGCCCAGAGCACTTGTCTGGGAAACAAAACACTTCCACCCTCTCTGCTCTCTGCACACTCTCTTTCTCCTTTCCCTTTCCTTTCTCTCTCTCTCCTCTCCTCTCCGGTCCTGTCTCTCTCTCTTTCCCCAGTTCCCCTCTCACACCCCTACCACTCTCTTGCTTGGTCTGCCCATGTTATCTCTGCATAGCTCTCCCTTCATTGCTACCCCGGCCATGCTCTCTCTCTCCCTCTCCCTCTCTTCTTTTGTTCTAAGTCCACTCCCCCCTCTTGTTCCTCTTTGTCCCAGTGTGTTGTATCTCCCGCCTCGCTCCATTCTCCCATCCTCTCATTGCGTTGAGTAATGAAGATTAGCTTGGCACGTGGCACAATAGGGCTCCCCACTACACCCTGTCCCCGTCTCGCGCTACATAGCTGTACCAGCCCCCATAGTATCCCCCCACCCACCCGCCCACCCCTCCCGCACACCCCTCCCGTGGCACCACCACCACCCTCTCTGCAGCAGTCTTACAACAAGCTGTTAACCCTGTTTAAAAGTGTCCCCTTTCAATCGGCTTGTGATGGGGGGTAATACCGCCTGGACGCTTTAATGATAATCTCTGTATCGTGATGAGATTATCCCCCCTAGCTGGCATCAGATTAGCCCCTCCCATTGTGGGAGCTGGCGGTGGGACAGAGGCTGCAAGCCGTTAGCTCCCAGCCCGTACACAGATAAACAGACGCTTCAAACCCTAAATCCCATTAAAGTAAGACAAGGATGCAACCCTCTCTCTCTCTAGCTCTCTTTCTAGCTCTCTCTGCCTCTCCCTCTTACTCTCACTGTCTCTCTCTCTTTCTCTGTCTCTCACACACACTCTGTTTCCCGTTCTCGTTCTCTCTTCTAGATTATCCTTTTGTTTTCAGAATGCCCTCTTCCATTCTCCCGCTTCCCAAACAACCTGCCTGCATTTATTTCCCTGCTGCCACTGTTCTTTACTCCGGTCTTTCAGTCAGCTCAATCAGTGGATTCTTTCAGTACACGCTGAGAGAGGGAGAGGGTGAGAGAGGGTGAGAGAGGGAGGGCGACCAATTGACATTGGAGAGAGAGAGAGAGAGAGAGAGAGGGAGAGAGAGAGAGAGAGAGAGAGAGAGAGAGAGAGAGTGCAGAAGGAGAGGGATTGGGACAGAGAGGGAGGCAGATAAACAGAGAGAGAGAGAGAGACAGAGAGAGACCGAGAGAGAGGCAGAGAGAGACAGAGAGAGAGGCAGAGAAACAGAGAGAGAGGGAGCGAGAGACACACAAAGAAAGAGGGCAGTTTTTATAAAGCCAGTGTTCAGACAGCTTTTGGGGAGCCAAACAGCAGTGGATAGAAAGCTTTGGTGTGTTCTGAGTGTTATTGCTATTTAGTCAATGAAAGGTGGCTGCTTTCCTCGCCGCTCCATTATGTGGAGAGCTCTCTGGTGCCCTTATCTGCCCGCTAAGCGGATGCACCTCCTAAACATTATTACAGGGAAAAAGAGATTTACCATCAACAGCGTCAGACGGTTGAGGAAAAGAGTGGTTCAAATGCTGTGGTTTTGTTGAGCCAGTGAATGCCATGTTGACCATCTCAATCCCTCCCATCTATGGGAAGACTGAGTCGGCACAAAGGTTTTGCAGTCAATGGTTTATTTCGGAGTGATGCTAACCCTTCTCTTTCACCCATTAGTCTCACATAGCCCTCTGTCTGGTTTGAACGTGACCTGCCAAAGTCAAGTGTGCGTGTGTGTTAGAGCGCGCACGTGTGTGTATGTGACTCTGCCGCAGCGTGTGTGGATAGTGGCGGGACAGGATCAAGCGCGCATTGTGTGTGTGACAAGTTCCTGCTGATGAAGCGTCTGACTGGGGTTAACACTGGCTCTCTGTGACCCAGTACGACCCTGTCCCCTCCTCTCTGCCCTGACCCTGACCTCTGACCACTGGTATGGGGCTCAACAACCCACCCCCCCCCCCCCCCCCTGGAGAAATGACTGTTTGGGTGTCTGTAGAAATAGCTGTCACTCTGCCCACATCAACACACCCAAAGGCTGACTGACACACACACCGATGCACACACATCCACACCGCCCTCCCCTTTCTTAAATGAGTGTATTCATGAGCTGCAGCTGCACACTGTCAGAGTTAGAAGTCACTCTGTGTGTTGCTGCGCAGATGGAAGAGTGGCACACACTGTCCTTCAGTGTCACCATTCAGACTCCCACCTCACTCGCTGACACACACACATGCACACACACACACACACACACATATACACGCTCACAGTGTTTTCACGGACTGGCATCCTCTATGACATGGCAGTCTTGTTCAGTTAACTGTAGCTAACACAGTCAGTTAGCATTCATGCAACCCATCTATTTATGATGTAATGAACAGTTGCTCACTAAATGGGAATGTGGACAGTCAGCTGGCCAAAGTATTATGGCTGGTACCTGTTCCTGAAACCAAATAAGGTCCCTGACAAACCCTGCTCCATCTGACTCACCTCTCCCGCTGTGTGTCTGCCAGGTAACCCTGCAGTCAGTCATGGTTGTCCAGCCAATGTCTCGGCCAACCCTTTGAAGTGCTGCGCGCTGGCCCCGCCTAATTATGACACAATGAGAGCCTCTGGGCTTTTCATTAGTGCTGTGGAGGGCGCCCCCCCCCCCCCCCCCCCCCCTCCCACACACCCCCACCCCCCCACCCATCGTTGGACTCTGTGTGACTCGGTGATCACACTGTGGCCTCAGGACTGTGTGTGTGTGTGTGTGTGAGGGGTAGAGGGAGGAGGTGGGTGGGGGTTGATAAATAGAAGACTGGGCCCTCACATGTTCATCCAGACCATTAATATGGGAGACATAGATGTATAGCATAGATAATAACCTCGGCTGATATCCTGCAGCTCTATGATGCATGAACAGCCGGGCTAACGCAAAGCTCTGGTGGACATGGCTAATTAGCTACAGCAGCTATTAGCTATGTTGGGGTTTGGCCAAATATACCTTGGATTTGCTGGAGTGGACGGCCCCTCTGTGTGCCGTGAGCCTGCTGATGTGATGAAAGCAGAGCGTGTCACTGCTTCACTGGTGTGAGACCTCTGAGGAGGGGGAGGGGGGGGGGGGGGAGTTCACTGATTGGTTCTCTCCAGGATAGGAACTCTTGGAGTACAGAGCCTAAGCTGAGAAGGCAGCTTCAGAGACACGTGCTTGGAGTGGACCTGTCTACCTGTCTGCCTGTCTACCTGTCTGCCTACTACCTGTCTGCCTGCTTCCCTGTTGCTAAGCCTGCCTGCTTATTTGCCTGCATGCTGTCAAGCCTACAAGACTGTCTGCTTGTCTGCCTGCCTGTCCGCAAGCCTGCATGCTTGTCTGCCTGCCTGTCCGCAAGCCTGCATGCTTGTCTGTCTGTCTGTCTGTCTCTCTGCTTTCCATCACTCTTTCCTAACACGAAGGAATGCCTCATCTCTCCCCATTTCGTTGCATAATGCTCTCGTTGAGCGCCTGAGCAGAGGGTTATCATTAGGCCCTGCCTTCAGCATGGAACACGAATACATGAGCCGCCGTACCGAGCTCAACATGTTCTCGCTGGGAGTGAGAGCAGACAGGCTTCACAGCTGGCGTTAGGTTGGAGATATTGTACTAGTTAAGTTAGATATCAAACGCTGAGCGAGTCTGTCTTGTTCTTCTCCAGCTCTCGGGGTTGTGCGACAGTTCGAAGCATGTGTTCACAATACACAACGTGTAATCATCTTCCCCTCCTTGGGGCAGAATTATGGAGATGATTATCTGTTAATTAACAAGAGCGCAATGGCACGGACTAGGGCTGTGCCTTCTTACATCCACCTTGTAGCCTTTCTCCAGTTCAAGTCTGGGAATGAAGAATGACATTTACTGTGCTTTTTACAGCCTCACCATGTCCGGTTATACTCTCCAGTAGGTATGTTTGTGTGCTGGTTTTATTTGCAGCAGTTAGTTGCCACTGCTTTGACATCAACATTACGGTTGAGGATGAGGGTTTTTTTGCCGACACACACACACACACACACACACCCACACACACACACACACACACTCCCTTCAGCCTCATAAGTGCAGATGTCATAATAAAGCCGTTTCGGATGGCTTCTGAACCTGGACGTAGCCGCAATGCTCTGCCAGAGAGATGTCACCAGGTATCATGTCACATACAGCAACCTTCCACAGTTCACCTCCTATGGCTTAGGATCAAGGAGAGATTGCGTAAACATTTCCCCCATGCACATTTCCCCACCTGCTTTACTTCTTAGCCAAAGGCAGCCATTTTGACTCCAAAGCAGAACCCCCTAGTTTCCTCCTAACGAGGCCTGTTTCAAGAGACTGGAAAGTGCTGTGTCTCCCTTTGATAGAACATCCTCTTTCACGCCGAGACACAAAAGCTACCAACGTGTGTCAGTTGTTACTCTTGAAAGAAAAGAAAAAAAATCCCACTTGGCCGTCTCCTAGCAAGCTGCCATGGTAACGCCTGTGCGTGTCTGTTTACCTCATCTGTGCGAGCGTCCGTCTGTCTGTTGCATCCCCCCCCCCCTCTCCCTGAGGAATAGCTCTGCAGCCTGTCTGCCCACACACACACCGGAGACAAGACAGGAAGTGGAGAGGATAGACAGAGATGCTGGCTCGGAGGAGGAGCACAGGCCTGGGTGGCTGCGTGCATGTGAGACACAGGCAGAGCAAGGATGGACAGGACCAGGAGGGGAGGAGAAGAAGAGGATGAGATGCAGACTGGCGAGACCGAAACTGTACACGATCTCCCTCACGATGTTGATCGACAGCGCGGGGAGAAATGAGACCGAGTCAATATTGAAACACGCTAGTGAATATGTAGAGTCCTCCCTTATCTCCAATACAGAGCAGAGCCTAACTAGCTTTTATAGGACTACTTAGCAAGATTACATTAGGGCTGTGTTTATTGGGTACTTGCATAGCCAATTTATGTGTGAGAGGGACTGAATAAGGAATGGAGTGAGCGTGTACGTATGTGTGTGTGCGATCGTAGAGGTGTCTGTTGTGTCGCACCCGTTGAGACAAATGGAAACAAATGAAATCAACGAGAGCCCGGCTTGACAGTGCGTGTGCGTGTGTGTGCGTGCGTTTGAGGAAGACTGGAGTTCTGCGCTAGCTCTAATACATCACATGTTCCTTGGATGACTGACAGATAGAAATCAGGAGCAGTTAAACCAGACAGATTATTGCAGAACGGTACGTTCTCTCCGCCGCGCCGTCGCTGCAGACGAGACCAGTTGCTCCGTTCTTGACGTTCCTCCAGGGCTGTGATTACCCAAATCGCTCCAAATCTTTGACCCAGTCTGACACTCTGCCTCTGAATCACTGGCTGTGCGGACTAGACAGTATCACAGAGGTTACATAGACTGGGCAATCTTGAGAACAGATGACTTGTTTGGAACCACTCAGGCTTTAGCCTGGAAGGCTAATGCTGTGCGGAGCAAGGCCTGACCCCCGCATGGTGGAGCCGAGGCCAGCCAGCCAGCCGGACGGACAGACAGACAGACTCCAGAGGGATGGAGCTGTAGTCCTGTGCTGTGTGGGCTGGGAATCTAATAGTGATGTATGGATCCAGGCCTCCCTGTCCAAACCTGGCAATACTGAGCCCTCTGAGGCTGCGAGCCTGCAGTGAGGAGGGCCTGCAGGGCTTGTTTGCCAGCGTGCTCCCCCATAATTCATGGAGCACTGTAGCTAGCTAGCTAATAGGGCCATGTCCTCTGTGAGCTATCGCTCTTCCTTATTTCTCCTGTGGCCCCTGCAAGCCTCTCAAGGGGGCTAGGGCCATTTGACTTCTCTTCTGGCTGCAGGGCAGGAACACACAGACACCACACACACACACACTCACAGGCAATAACGCACACATAACACGCCAGACCACCCTCCACCCCCCCCCCATACCAAACGTCGTATGCACCCACACACACACACACAATGCACAGCCTCACAGCGAATCAAAACGACACGGATAAAAAGACACGCATTAAATGTCGCTTGCATACGGCTTCACGGCGCGCTCGCAGTCCCTGCGCTGCAGCCCTCTCACACCTGAGCTTGCGTCAGGTGGGATATTTTTAGGCCAGGCCAAATGAGGCAGTAAATCCAGGTTTTACAGTCGTAGGTGTTTCTCCCATGGTAACAAGAACAATCTCTCTCTCTCTCTCTCTCTCTCTCTCTCTCTCTCTCTCTCTCTCTGGCTTTCTTATTGGTTAGATACATGCCTCTCCCTCTGTCTCTCCTCCTGTTCGTCTGATAGGGGAGGCCATGATGGTGCGACTACCGGACAAAGAAAAACTCAGACAGATCCCCAGACAGAAAGAATCCAGAATTGTGTCACTGTGCTGCTTTTCCCATTCTAACCGAGGCTAACTGAGTCTGCCTGATTTCCGATTCTCTCTGCTTTCCTCTTAATCTGGATGTACTACGCCTTTCAATAAAACCCTTAATGTAAGTGCTAGTGCTCTTTGCCCCAATGGCCTCTCTAAGAGATGGTTCAACTTATATATGCTCCCATCAGGAATATTGTACGTATGGCAAGTCAATGATATTCGAAAAGTCAAGTGTTCATTATTAAACAGTACGCACACTCTGAATTTTAGTGGCTTTCCAACGATGAAGTGAATCTCTAGATGATACAGGCACTGCACTCTGGTCATCACCAAGCAGAGCGCCCTGCCGTTGGGTGATAAATCATTCAGCACTGCTCCCGTGAAACAATAGCGTGATTTACCTTTATCCTAATGTTTTTCATTTAAATGTCCTTCCGCTACTGTTACTAGGTAGACAGCGTGCAGTAAACTGTCCATTAGGACTTGCCAATGGTCCCGCTCTCAGAATCTGCAGTGTCTGTCAGAGGTTGGGGAATCTTGCTGCATGAAGCAGCCATCCCTGTTGAAATGGATCGTGGACAGCAAGCACATCATTTTTACAACGTCGACAAATGCCGCATGTTGGAGGACGAGCTGCCAGGGGTAGACAAATAACCCGGCGGGAACGAGGGAGAGAGAGAGAGAGAGAGAGAGAGAGAGAGAGAGAGAGAAAGAGAGAGAGAGATAGAAGGAGACACTGTGGTCCCAAGCCCTTGTCATCGGTGGCTTGCCTACGCGCGTACCAGTGGCCAGAGGCCAAGAGAAACAGGATTAAATTATCCCCCAAATTGAAAGGGCATATCTGCCTTGTCTCTGCTAACAGATGTTTGCATTTCTCTTCTGCATGTGTGTCTACGCTATTCATTTATTTTATGACCTCGTGTTTATTAGCCAGGGCCAGGGGTGCACTAGAGCGAGGGGAAGGGGGGGTCAGGGGGCTGGGGCTGGGGCTGGGTGGGGTGATGGGGTGGGGTGTACTGGGCTGCTAATTGCTTTGCTGTGAGAGAATGTGTCAGGGACGTGTGCTTTGTGAGGGCTAAGGAGAGGGTGGCAGAGGGGGTGAGAGAGGGGAGAGAGGGAGGGAGGGATGGTGAGGGGAGGGAGGAATGGAGGGTGAATGAGGGGAGTGAGGGAGGGTGAGTGAGTGAGTGAGGGGAGAGAGGGAGGTGTGGAGGAGGAGGGCTAGAGTAAGGGACAACTGCTAGCCCAGGGGGGAGATAGGGGAGGGGTTTGACACAGGTGCAGAAATGGGGGGATGGAGGGATGAGAGAAAGAAGGAGGGAGGGCAATTACACAGCGGGAGTGTCTGAGTGGTGGCCCTCCATCATAGACTGTTGATTAAAATTTCATTGGGTGAGACTGGAGGGTGGAGTTGTGGGGGTGGGGGTAAATGGTGGATAAGGAGGGAGTGTTCTCCAGGACAAAAACAAGGCAATAACAGCCTGAGCCTTAGGACATTCTTATGACTGGCTGGTTTTTGTTTTTTTTACTTAATATATATTCGCTTTGTACCCATGTACATGAAGAATGTGCTAAGGTTACAAACACATGGGCCTGGAAACAGCGTGTGGAGGTAGTATGGGAGAGGCAGTAGAAAATGACATGGTCGGAGGAAGACTGTACACTCAGATGTAATGTTGCTTTTCTTGTTCTCGATGCCCTGAACAGACAGCTCTTCTTTTTGCTCTTTGGTGGAGATTAAAGTTCTGAAAGAACAAGACATTCGATTGGCAGACCTTGGTCTTGTCTCAGAGAGAGAGGAAGGGAAGGAGAGAGGGAGGGAGAACGAGAGGTGGGAGAGCGAGGGAGGAGACAGGGGGAGTGGATGAATGTTGTTTTCAGATCAAAGAGAATCACCCGGAGTGGAGCAGCCCTGTGCAGAGCGGACGTACGTTGGCTTCTCACAAGGTAGCCTGCACAACAGCCATTAACCTCGAGTATTGAGCTGATCTCCCTCCTTTTGTTAGGTCTGTTTGTTGTCAGAAATCAGCCTCTGATAGTTTGCAGTTCACTGCTTTTTACGACGGCTTTTCAATTAAGGCAGAAAAAGCCCCCCCCCCCACCACCACCCACACACGCACACACACACACACGGCCGTGCACACACATAGCCGTGCACACACATGGTTGTGCACACACATGGCCATGCACACACGCACTAAAGGCTCGTATTTACTGCCTCCCTCAGTAACTGTATCCTCTAAATGTCAGGAACCCTGCGGCTCAGATAAGGGGGGGGGGGGGTGGGGGGTGGATGCTGTGTGTGTACGTGTGCGTGAGTGTGTTCCATGTTCCATGTGTGCAGCTTGCATAAGGTGCTGGGTCGCCGTATGTCTTCATGCATGTGCCTCGACTGTCGACTCGTCTGTGGCCTTTGTGATCGGGGAGCCTGCCCTCCCCCCTACACATACACACGCACACTCACACACTCCCCTGTCGCCCTCTCATATGACCGCACCTCCCCCTCCACTGTCCCCCCTGACCCACACGTGTCATCACCCAGTAAGCTAGGCCAGGCCAGGCCATGCCAGGCCCCCAAAGCTAGCCCTCAGACCTGGGAGAACTGACAGAGACGCTCCCCTAGACATGATTCCCAGCCAGAGAGAGGGAGGGATAGGGAGAAGAAGAATGGAGGAGATTGCAAGCTGGAAAGAGCAAATCCGTGAAATCCTATTGGAGACGGTGTGGGCTGCAGACGACTGGGATGCTAGCCTGCTGGGATGGTGGTTAAAATGTCATTGGGACAGATAGGATCCACCTCTGACTGAGAGATGGATACTAGACTCCCTCTCTCTCTCTCTCTATTTCCCGCTCCCTCGCTCTTTCAGTTACACTTATTTTCTCCCTCCCAGGAATATGGAAGGGAGCGAGAGGGAGAGACACGGAGGGAGAGAGAAAGAGAGAGAGAGAGGGAGAGAGAGAGAGAGAGAAAGAGAAAGAGAGAGAGAGAGAGAGAGAGAGAGAGGGGAAGGGTTGGAAGTCAGCAGGAAATGTGAACTCCTGTTGTTGATGCTGCTCAGGCTTGTCACTTCTCCCCCCCGGTAATTGTGTCGTCATTACTGAGCTAATGGTGCAGCAGGTTCTGGAGGCTTCTATAGGCTCTCTCCCTTCAGTCCCCCACCTCTACCAAGGCTGCCGCCGAAACGCTAAACGGCGAAGGGCTTGCGGCCGCAGGGCTGAGCAAACAGGGAAATCATCTCAAAGATAAATCAAGTTCGCCGGCATCCAAATTTGAACAGAGTAACGGTTATGATCTTGGACGCAGGCGACACCGCGGCAGGCAGCATGGGAGGATAATATTCATGGCAGAGTTACAGTACCCAGGCTTATTGTTACAGGCACCAGAGGGAGGAGGGGAGGGGGGCAAGGGGGGGGGGGGGGGGCACGATTCACCCTGACTCCTGTCTGGCTCACAATACACTAGTGAAGACTGGCTGTAGGACACAGAAACTGGGAGAAAGGAGGTGTGTGTCAGGGCAGAGAGGGGGGGCGGGGGGGGGGGGGCAGAGGGGTTTAGAGTCGAGAGGAAAGGATGGATGAACTCCACAGACTGAAGGCACGGATTCCAAAATGGCCCCTCGGTAAGACCAGGCACTAGAGCCCCTGAAGTCCCAAGGAGGATGAGGAGGTGTTCTGCATTGAAATGAAGGGCTCTGGCTCATAGGCCACCAGTCATTATACACTTCTCTGTTATACACACACAGACGCAAACACACACACACACACACACACACAAATTAGCTGAATAAAGAGTCTCTCTTTGCTGGGTCGTTTGAGTGGCTAATTACTCATCAGTGCATGCTGTGTAGGGAGAGGAGAGAGCGTCGGAGAGATCAGTTTAGCATCAAGAGGTACAGCTTCAAACGGCATGTGATGAAAGCCAAAGAGCTTTAATTAAAACCTATTTGTACGCGAAAAAAATATTAATCTGAACCCCCCCCCCCCAAAAAAAAACGGAGGAGGGAGGGGGGGGACGAAGAGAAAACACACACGCTCCTACTAGATGTGGGGAGGAGATAATATGAAAGCATTAGTTTAGATAATGTGCTGACTTTATTATCCCGAGCTTGGAGCCAAGGCAGGGGGAGAGGAAACTAACCGACTCCGATACTGGCGATAATTTCCCCTTTGTGTGCCGTTGGACTCCAGCTGGATGCACTAATAACAGTTTGCGATGCTGCGTACTCGCTGCTCCTTTGTCTGACAGGGACTCTTAGCGCCGGGGCTACGAACCCCCTCGGATCCACATCCATTATTGATGGCTGCTCAGCAGCCACTGAACACACTCCACGCCAAGCTCGATGCCAGGCACCACAGAGGAAGAAGGGGAGGAGGAGGATAAGGAAGAGGAGGAGGAGGAGGGCAGCATGGGGGGAAATGTACAAATTGTATCTTTTTTATTTAAATTAGGCTAGTGGAGCTGACATGACATCCTTATCCGGGAACACAAGTGATGCTGGTCTTTTAAGTCCCCAGTCTCTAGTTTCGTTTTGAAGCTTTAATGCAGTACATATGATTCTTGATGTCCTCTGATATATTGTCTAACAGTCCAGCTTTGGATTAGTGTGCAGGACATCCTGTGTTTAACAAGTCACATTGGTGCTGTAAACCCAGACAGAATGCCATTGACTGTGTAGTGTAAACACGATGACAGCCATTTTTCCTTTTCACTCCAGTTGGTGAGTTCTGTGTGGTGTCCTCTAAGCATCATAGGCAGTGTGTGTGCATGTGTACTGGAGTGTGTGTGTGTGTGCTTGAGTGTGTGTGTGTACAGTGTGTGTGTGTGTGTGCTTGAGTAAGTGTGTGTGCGTGCGTGCGTGTTCGTGTGCGTGTGACCTTTCTCCGTATGGTATGGGACAGAGCAGGCAGGAGGTGAGTCCCCTCATGCTTAGAGCCAGAGTCAAGAGCCAGCAGGCTGCCACACTGTACACACACACACTCATACACACTGTACACACACACACACACACACTGTACACACACACACTCATACACACACTGTACACACACACACTCATACACACACACTGTACACACACACACTCATGCACACACACACTGTACACACACTCATACACACACTGTACACACACAAACTCATACACACACACTCATACACACACACACTGTACACACACACACACTCATACACACACACTGTACACACACAAACACTCATACACACTCAAACACACACACACGTTCATAAACACACACTCATACACACACAGTACACACTCACTGCAAACACACACTAATACACTGTACACACACTGCACACACACACACTCATACACATCCTGTATGCACACACTCATACACACACACTGCACACACATACACTCATGCAAACATTGCACGCACGCACACTGCCCACCCACACGCACACGCACACGCACGCACACACACACACACACGTATACAGACACGCTGCATTTTGCTGCAGGCCCTGTGTGTCTTTGTTACCTGATCCTCATCACATATGAGAAGATGGTAAAGGTCACCGATGAAATGTTCCATCCAACGGATTGTTGAGCAGATCTGCAAGTTCCTCTTGGTTTTCTCCTGCAACGCTGGCTCAGGTGCTTTCGATATTTCTATGATGATGTTACTTTCCTGATTTGTGGGGTACAGTTGAATGCATTGAGCCGATCAATGCGTCTGTAATAGCACCGTCCCTCCACGGATCACTAAAAGACTACTCTCCCTTTCCCTCGCACTGTGCAGGACTGTGTTAGCTAGACCCTTGAAAGCTTCTTTAGATCACCATGGTTATTTGGTTTCAAAGTGCATTAGTGATGATTGATCCAAATGAGAAAGAGCATGGGTACAATAGTCTGTCTTTTGCATGCCTGGCTGCAGATTCTATTACTTACAGCGATTACTGAGAAGGATACAAGTGTTTGCAAATCACAGCAATGAGCTGGACAAAAGAGTGACCAGAATCCTTGCCTGAGCCTAGCCCTGAGTCAGCAGTGTGCAGGCCGTTAGCTAGCGTGTGTCTATCACGGGGTATCTACTGTACGCTTCTGTGTACAGTCCTGCGCGCAGTCTCAACACACGCTGCTTAGCAGCCACGTTTGCATCGAGACTGTCACCTTCGGAAGAAAAACACTTTGATTTATACTCATATGCAAATGCAGCTCCTCAGGAAAAAGAAGACATTCTCCCACAAAAGAGAGAGAGAGAGAGAGGGAGGGGAGAGATGGAGAGAGAGAGAGATTGAGAGAGAGAGAGAGAGAGAAAGAGAGGGAGGGGAGAGATGGAGAGAGAGAGAGATGGAGAGAGAGAGAGAGAGAGAGAGTGAGAGTGAGAGAGAGGGAGAGGCAGAGAGAGAGATGGAGAGAGAGAGAGAGAGAGAGAGAGAGAGAGAGAGGGGAGAGATGGAGAGAGAGAGAGAGAGAGAGAGTGGTAAAAGAGAGGCAAAGCTTATCACCACACAGCAGACGCCACACCAAATGTGTGGGGCTCTGGCATTGTCATCTGGGCCAGTTAGCCGGCCCGGCCAGAGAGTTAGTACAGCACAGCTCAGGCCATGGATGGGTGATGTCACAGTGCTCAAGTTAGGATAATAGAGTTATGGCAGCTGTAATTTGCTGTGATGATCTGCTGCCCTGGCCAGGCCCCTCTACCACCCCTGCTACAGTGCTTCAGCCCTGACATGCCAAACGGAACCGTCTAATATCCCAACTAGCCACTGTGACTGCGGGACAATATTGTAGGAGCGTTTCCAAAGAAAGTGCTGAGTGGACGCTTAGTGAGCCATGCACTGCTCCCGGCTGGGATCGCTCTCTCTCTCTCTCTCTCTGTCTCTCTCTCTCTCATTTGCTCTCTCTTTTTCTCATGGCAGGGCATTTCTCAGTCTAATGACCCACCCTGCGGAAATAAACCCACATAAAGACCGTGTAGGTTGGTCGCGTATCGGTGGACGAGAGTGTTCATAAACATTCTATTTTTCTTGGTTTCACTCCTGGCGTGAGAGTTCAAGTGAGAGGTGTGAGGGAGCGGTCGAAATAGAATAACCTTCAGCTGATTGTTTCCTACACGCCCCTCCGGCCTCTCTCTTTCTTTCCCTCTAATGTATGTCTTTTTCTCTCGCCATCTCATTCTTCTCTTCTTCCCCCATTCCCACCACCTACCTCTCTCTCGTGCTCTCCGTCTGTCTCTATCTCTTGCTCTCCCCTGTAATGAAAATTCCACGGCTGGTTGATTTCTGTGGCTGTGTGAAGCGAAGCACAGGGAAACAGGCAGGCCGGCACAGTTCACTTCTCCAGAGAGCTCGGCAGGCACACTCAATCAATCACAGAGTAATCTCTCGTCTCTGAGGACTTGCAGGGGCAGGTGACATGGTCAACAGCAGAGAAACAGAATGCATAGTATCAAGTCATGTGGAATCCAATTCATGTGCAAATTCGTCGTCTAACCGTAGCTCCGTTTACCAGCGTGCATCAAGCTGGGACTGCAGATGAATGTTCGGGACGTGGCCCCATCATGTCATACTTATTCATGTTAATCCTAAAGACTTGTGCGGTTGTACTCATTCTGAGTGGCTGGTTAGAGTTGTGTTCCATGTGTCTGCTGCGGTTATCCTGACCAGTATCTGCGTCTGTCTCTTCCAGACATGTCTAGAGCTGGAACGATACCTGCAGACAGAACCCAAACGTCTGTCAGAGTTGTTCGATGAGGAGCTTGACTGCCTCCTCACCCCAGCCTTCATGCACGGCACGGCTGGTGACAGCGACGAAGACCTGATGGACCCCCTCCTGCCCGGCCTCTCCGACCAGCCCAGCCCCCCACCCCTCCTTGTCTCCCTCCCCAAGGTTCCCAGAATCCTCCAGGCCCCGCATCCCAACACCAGCAAGACCCCTGAGCCCGGAACCCCTGGCGTCCAGGCGAAAGACACCACGGCCACCAGCGGCGTCAACGCTGCCCAGCTGAGCGCCGCCGTCACCTCCCTCACACCTCCCTCCTCGCCGGAGCTGGGCCGCCACCTGGTGAAGCCCATGCAGACGCTGACCGCCACGGCCGACGGCACGCTCACGCTCAAACTGGTTCCTAAGAAGGTGGGACTGGGGGCTGCCAAGCTGGTGGCCACACGCTCTCTGCCGTCCCCGCCAGGCCGAGGGGGGGCGCTGAGTGACAGCGAGCAGGGAGGCGGGGGCTCCCTGGGGCTGGGCGGGGACATCCCTGAGAACAAGAAGAGGGTGCACCGCTGCCAGTTCAACGGCTGCAGGAAGGTTTACACCAAGAGCTCCCACTTGAAGGCACATCAGAGAACCCACACGGGTAAGACAGACTACACAACACTACAGACTACACACCACTACACAACACTACAGACTACACACCACTACACAACACTACAGACTACACAACGCTACACAACACTACAGACTACACAATGCTACACAACACTACAGACTACACAACACTACAGACTACACAACACTACCCAACACTACAGACTACACAACGCTACAGACTACACAACACTACAGACTACACAACGCTACAGACTACACAACGCTACACAACACTACAGACTACACAACACTACAGACTACACAACGCTACACAACACTACAGACTACACAACGCTACAGACTACACAATGCTACACAACACACCAGTCTACACAACACCAAACACACTCTAGCAATGCTACAGACTACACAACACTACAGGCTGCACAACACTACAGACTACACAACACCAAACACACACTAGGAACACTACAGGCTACACTACCCAGATCAGTCAACGACACCACACTTCAGTAGGACGCCTCAGTGTTCCAAATTCTGTCTGACATGAACACTGTCTTGTTGTTCTCATAGAAACACTGACAAAATATGTTCCTACCTAAGGGTCTGTAACAGCCTGTACTGGCAGTAGAACAGTCCCTCATCTTCCTCAGCCAGACTTTAATAGCAGCCAGGCTCTAATTTAGAGAGGCACAGTCACCACTGAGTCTTCTGATGGACACTGCTCCGTGATCACCACGACTGATAGCCTGACAAGGCTAAATGACTTCTCTCTGCTAATTCAGACATTTCTGCGCCTGCAGTAGCTCATAACCACTTCTGCACTCTAGTTGAACTTCAGACAGAGTATCCCTGACTAGGCTAATGCAGCCTTGGGAAATGCAGCGTAGCTTTAGCCTAAGTGTTAGCCTAGCTAATCTGGAGCATCAACCCAAGGTAACATGTCCTCAGGTATTAGCATGGCTAATGTGGATCCCAAGGCCTACTGTTGAGTCGGCAGGTTTCATCAGCTCTGAAGTGGGCTAGCGATGCTAATCACCAGCAAGCTGATGCAAAGCGCTCAGTCCTTCCCCCCCACTCCGCCCACCAACCAAAACAGGAAGAGGGAGCAGGGAAAACAACACCCTGAAGACACTGCGGCTGAGTGTGTGTGCAAGTGTGTGTTTGTGTTTGTGTGTGTGTGTGTGCGTGTCTGCCCAAACGATATGTTCATTACAAGAGCAGTACAGTGATGTAATTAGCTTAATCCTCTTTTTTGGTTATTATGTCCATAAATCACTGACACAGAAAGAGATTAAGATTAGTGGAGGGCTAGAGGGAGGCAGAAAGTAGAGGGGAGAGGCCTGTGTGGAGATGGAGTGCTCCATTAGTCTCGTCAATAACAGTATCACATTTGATAGAAAACCTCCTTTCGTTTTTTTGGTGGTCCTCGTGGCTGTTTAAGTCTACGTGTCTTTTTTCTACGCGTGAAGAAAGTCAATAAGAATGGTGGTGATATTTCCTTTATCGTGGCTTCAGGGTCTAATCCAATATTTGTGTCTTCGAGTATTCAAAGCAGAGACTTAGTGTCAGGTCAGCCAGGCGATGTTCCTTCCTGCAACTGGGAGGAGGCAGCTTACCGAGGACCGGCTGCAGGCTTCTTTGGTTGTGACCATCTCCCAGCAGAAGCTGGACCTCCAGCGAGCTCAGAGATCATAATAACTCCGCTCCATCTCCAGCTGACTGAGGAGATGTAATTAACTGCGGTCGCGGCACCTGTGATGCTGCTGGGAGTATGGAGAGGTGGGCGAGGGCTGGAGGGGGGATGTGGGGGCAGGAGGGTTGCTTGAAGAGGACCGGTTGCTAGGAGACCGTTGCAAAAACAGAAGAGAGGCAGAAAATGGCTGATTTTCTTTTTTGGTGGGGGGCTCTTTGAGCACTTAGACTGTCCAACTACCCACCAACACGCAACCCCCCCCCCCAAATCTACCCCCCATCCCTAAATCCTTCTTCCACCCTAACGCGTGCTCCTTCGGTTTTGGGTTGCCAGGCAACTGAATCACACTCATCCAGAGCTAGCAATAATTGGCTGGTGGCACAGGGTGTCCACGGCTGCTAGATTCAGCTGGCTACACCTCTCTCTCTCCGCCCCTATTCTCTCTCAATCTCTTTTACCCGGTTGCTAGGCTACTCCATCATGCATCCTCGCCTCGTCGAGTTATAATTGGCTGGCGTTTTGGTTGCCGTGGCATTGGTGGTTCCAAGCCGGCCCCTGCCTCCCCCTCCTTCTGTCAAAAAATTGAAGGGTGTTTGTTTGTTTGTGTGTGTGTGTTTGTGTGTGTGTATTTTTGTGGGTGGGTGGGTGTATGGAGGAAGCATGTAGAGAGCAGAGGAAAAGAGGGATGGCCAATTACAGATAGGGAAAGAGGAGGTGTGAAGCGTTTCTCTGTCTGG
This sequence comes from Plecoglossus altivelis, assembly GCA_036571765.1. NCBI lineage: Eukaryota > Metazoa > Chordata > Actinopteri > Osmeriformes > Plecoglossidae > Plecoglossus > Plecoglossus altivelis. The sequence continues at coordinate 7,549,038 of BROE01000022.1, forward strand.
CACCTGCTTCTCTCCTCTTCTTCTCTCTCCTCTCCTTTCCTCTCCATCTCCTGTTCTCTCCTTAGTGAAGGTGTGCAGGGGGAGATACAGAATGAGACAGACCTCTTCAGACGCCTGTCACTCAGGGTAGAAGGACAGTATCCTGAAACTGAATACAGCGTGGCCTGGATCTGTGATGGGCAATATATCCTGTATCTATAAACGACATCATGTATTGGTGGTACACAGTATTTCCCGTATTGCTGGAATAAGGTCATGAACTGAGGTAATGCTGAGGTAAATTGTCATCCTGCAAATGTAAGGAAAAGACAGGAGGAGAGACAGAAGAAGGAAAAGCACAATGCCTTTTTGCCTCAACATTGTCTCTTCTTTTTTTCTTCCCCTCTGATCTCTCATCCCCCCGTCTTCTAACTTTCTGCCGTGTCACCCTCTACTTCCTATTGCATCACCAAATGCTCAGCAGATCCCAGTCCTTCCCCGCGTTACGTAAGCCAGAATCCCCAGTCGACGTCTGAGAGTGGGAGGGCGCAAGCCATGCCTGCGCTCCCCTCCTCGTCTCTCTCCTACCTCCGTCTCTCGAGCCGCACGACAGCCAGCGCGTCACGTGGCGTACGGTCGCCTGCGATTTGGAACGCTACCGCCGCTTCCGATTGAGCCGCTTAGATTTCACTTTAATGGCACTTTAGTCTAGTTAGGAAGATTGGTGGACACGGTGATCAGGGGAGACGGTGGCAGCTGGCCCACTGGAAGCGCAGTATTACTCCCCATTAGGCGCCATTAAGACCCCAATTATCGTTACCACCCCAGGATCTGTATCAACTGTCGCCGTCATAACATCCCCGAGCCCCCCTTAAATCGCCCCCCCCCTCTCCCTCATCCCCAAACTGCGCCCGTCCCATTTGAAGACAGTCTGCCTCCCCTTGAGGGAATCTTCAGGCCTGGGACCCCACCCCCCCACCCACAACACCCCCCTGTTCCCGCCGGAAGGCCTTTTATCAAGGAGATAAAACTACAGCCTGTGAACAATAGAAATCTCCTCTCCCATCTGCTTAACAGGGGAGCGCTTCATTTGAATTACAGATCCATCCTCAGGGGCATGGAGGGGAGGGGAGGTGGGGGGAGAGGAGAGAGGGAGGGCCAGTTTCATTTTCAGCGTGATTCTGGGGGATTATGAATTAACGTGCCTTGTCTGAAAGACTTCATTTAGAGCTCCCGGGCAGGCTCATTTTACTGATTGGTTTATTGAAAACTCGTCGTATCTACCTAGCCTTATAGGTGTGTTAGCCAGCAAACACAGGTAAATGAATCTGTCATATTAACCAATCTCTGCCTGGGTTTATTAACAGGAATATTACACAGAGGGACCTCTCTCTGGCCATGCAGCTCCACTCACAAATGTTTCATGACAATAATGTGTCTGACAGACCTCTTTTTCTCTTGCTCTCTCTCTCTCTCTTGCTCTCTCTCTCTGTCTGTCTCTCTCTATGTCCCTCTCTCTCTAGGTGAGAAGCCCTATAAGTGTTCCTGGGAGGGTTGCGAGTGGCGTTTCGCTCGGAGCGACGAGCTGACGAGGCACTACCGCAAACACACCGGGGCGAAGCCCTTCAAGTGTAACCACTGCGACAGGTAAGACTCATGCTGCCATGCAAACACATTGACGCAAACACACCCACCCAAACACATACAGCAAGAACACAAGACACGCATGCCTCATCATTACACTCTCAGCAGATGGGGTTTGGATGAGCTTCTATTTATTGACGTGAGCCAAGCCTGTCAAAGTTCCCCTTTCCATCATCATGTGTTTCTCCCTCCTCCATCCTTGTCATCCCTTCTCTCCCTTCTCCCTCCTCCCTCCTTTTCAGTCTTCCATACCTCCTCCCTCCTCCTGAATTTCTTCTCCACACGGCTGGTCCTGTGATTGCTATTACCCAGACTCCCTGAATAGACCAACCTCACACTCACAGCTTGTCCTCCCAAACCTGGGTGCTGACACACATTGAAAGTATGTGCAGAAAAATGGGGTGTGCGCTCAAAATGATCAAGTTACATAACACGCGCATTGGGAGCTTTAGAGAGAGAGAGAGAGAGAGCTACCGTACGCACGAAAGGTTGGGGATGTGTCATTAAAGTTGCTGGGGCACACACACACGCACACACTCTCATCCATTATGGAGCAAAGTGTGACACTCATCAGACCTCTCTGTCCCCTGGAGACTCAAAGATTCAAAGAGCAGCCCTTTGTCTGAATCTAATAGCAGTGTGGGTGTGTGTGCGTACGTGTTTGTGTCTGCGTGCGTGTGCCTGTGAGTACGGTGGACTTAAATTTGCATTAGAGAGAGGAATTGACTGATAGGCTGTCATGTGACAATAGCAGGAAGCTGTCATCAACCTCACACACACACGGCGCCACACTCAATTACACGCCGGCATCAAGACACACACACTGAGCACACTCTGGGTGGAACCCTAATTACCAAGCGCTTGTTTCTCTCTCCAGAAGGGGACAGCTTTAAAACACCCTCCTTTATCCACTCCAGTGACACGGCCCCTGCGTATCCACAGCTTGACCTGGTCCAACCTTAGCTACTGTGTCAGTGGAGCAGAGAGCCAGGCTGGCCCTCTCACCCACACAAAGACCAGGGGGAGTGCATAATCTACTCCTTGTTCCAGCACTCATTACCAAATGTATTCTGGCTATTGGCGAACAAAGAGTCCGTTAGGAGCTTGCATACTGTTTTGGTTAATTGACTAAAGCCCAGATGCCAGGTCCACTTTACCAGAGCCTGGAGTCTTGGATGTGTGTGTGTGTGCGTGCGTGCGTGCGTGCGTGCGTGTGCGCGTATGAAAGTGTCTCCTCTGTCCGGCCCCTGAGGAAACCTTAATTGGACCCTTTCGGTTCCTTCTAGTTTGGATTTAAACCTAAACCCCTCCAGAACACTGCTGGAGTCTTCTAATCCCACCAGAGCACTGGGTGTTGTAATGCATGTTCTGGCACAGGCACACACACACACACGCGGAGAGAAACACTCTCCCACAATTAAAAGCATGCACTTTAACAGTCACAGGCAACACACATTCCTTCCTGTAGATGCATATCAGAGGGACAACCAATCGCAAATATAGTATCTAGCACAGCTACCAACACGCGCACACGCACACATTCTGGCAGGGGGTAGACAAGCTGTAAATAAAAGGTTGGGGGAAAGACTGCGCTGCGGTAGGAGGAGATGATAAGGAACGCTCAGAGTGGAGCTGAATCAATACCATAACTCATCTGCTGATTATGTGTTTGGACAATTACGGCTCACACACACACACACACACACGCACACACACACGCACACACTGGGAATTTGTGATTGCAAGCCAAAATGAAGTGTGAATGGGATGGGAGGCGTTTGAAATCAAAGCCGTTGTCTCAATAGAGCCCCAGTGTTTGAATGGGGAAGGCGAATTAGCTGTCCTATTAAAAGGTGGGTGAGTAATATAAAGCCTCATCCAAAATGGCTTCCTTGCTTTCGTTCTCCAGAGAAACAGATTGCGGCCACTCCTGGATAGCTGCTAATGATACAGTTAAGAGATAAATATGGATCACAGTGCATTAGGCATCTGTCCCCACTCAGTCAGATAGCTGCAGCTCCTATGAACAAGAGACTGGCACACAGGTTAACTCAGCTGCTTTTTTGAACCCACACACACACATACGTGTGCAAGCTCTCACACACTCTTTGAAGGCTCAAGTGAGCTGAGCGCCACTCAGCAGACAGACTGATTTCCCCTCTGTGTTTCAGCCTGTTCAGTAACCTTAGGGAACAACTCGTTGTGTTGACCAGGAGGTGCACGCATACTGCATACACACACACACACACACACACACACACACATACATACATTACCATCAGAATGGCAGGCAAATTGGAGTGACAGCCGTGGAAAGTTTAACAGTAAATACAGTGTGTGGTATCGAGCCACTTTCTCTCTTTAGGGACACACACACACACACGCAAACATACACACAAGTCCATCATTAATCCTGCCTAATCAAGCTGGGACCCCCTGCTGGGCAAGGCACGGGGCAGGAGGGAGATGGAGGGATGGAGGGATGGATGGAGGGGTGTAGGAGTGGAAGGGGGCAGGGGCATGCCAGCTGGTGTGGCGGCCCTCTGACAGTGACTCGCAGGGCCATCTGTCCAGTGACCCCCCCCCACCCCCACCCCCTCCCTCAGCCTCCACCAGCTCATCTCTCTCTCCCTAACCCCTACCCCACCCTCACTTACACCCCCATCCTACACCGTACAAGACAGACAGGGACAGCACGGGCTCCTGTGGGACAAGGGGACAGCAGCGCTAGTGGGGGGGGGGGGGGAGGGGGGAGTGCAAGAGAGGAAAAGCAGCAAGAAATACAACAATAAAAGACACAGAGGAGAAAAGGAAAGATAGAGGCCATGGAAAAAAGTCATTTATCAGATACCCGAAATAGCAACCTGCATGCAGCCTGCTGCCATTTCGAGCTGGTCAGTTCCCATGCTTGAAAGAAGAAATAAGGGAGGAGAGGGGGGAGAGGGGGAGAGGGGGAGGGGGAGGATAGCTATTTGTCTCTGTAACAGACTCCCATCTTCCTTACCTGTTCAAATCTCTGCTTCTGATTGGCTGGAAAGCCATCCTTTCAGGCTCAGCAGTGTTTGTGCTTTGTTTCCGGACTCATTAATAATGGATACAGCCTTTGGCAAAGTACAATTTTAATTATTTTTTTTTACCCTCCCACATTTTGTTTCCCACTCCTTTATTCATATCATTGTGATACTTTGTTACGGCATAGCTGAGGGTAATACAGTAATCCTTACAAAGCCACAATAAAAGTAAAATACAAGTGGCTTTTCTGTCGCATACGTTCTCCCCCCACTGCTTTTATTTATCGTTCTTACCAGCGGTGGTAACCAGTGAGCTAAATCGATTTGAGCGCCCCAAAAGGCCCCGGGGCCGCTACCGACGCAAAGTCACCACTCAAATGTTGCATTGCTAATGACGACTTGCGTTTCCGCGATAGCATTCCACCTCCAGCGGCGCATGAATCCTAAACTCCGGCATTCAGACGCTGATTTGCGGCGGCGTTGGGAAGAATTACAGCCGCTTCTCTTAATATAGGAGGAAGCGGAACGGCTCCTGCTCCACTGACTGGTCCTCGTTCTGGTGCGTTAGGGCATTAACGGGAGAAAAAGAAGTGAGATCTTATTCATTATTCATTTCTTTAAAGGAGCAAATGTTGTCAAGTTGTTGTTTTTTTTTTCCTCTGCCACAGCTCATGTGGGTACCTCTCCATCTGTGAGCTCTGGCTGCCAGAAACTGGTGATCTGCTGTCTCTTATCGCTGGTTATTTCATGAATATCACTCCATTTCGTTTGCATCGGTAGTGTTAAGTAATTTAGTATTCATCCGCTCGGTAAAGTATCGAATATCATGCCTCCAAGCGAACTGCAGATTGTGTCATACACTGGGTCCAATGCAGCATCCTTGCATGTCTTTCTATCTCCTTTGTTTAGACTTGATTTAGTCAGAAAAGCCTGGCCAGGGAAGTAGACCCATGCAGAACTACTACACATTAGGGACAAAACCCCAAACATTTGTGCAGTGATATAATCTGTCCTACTAAACACATTAACCATCCACATTAAAATCATTCATCGCAGGGGACTCACAAGTGGTAGCAGCATCACCAGACAGATGCGACAGTGAGACAGTCCAAGGTGTTGGACTGAGGCAAAGGAGCAATTTGCCCAGACTTGCCATGTCAATAACGCTCTCTTTTTTCACTCCTCTTTGCTCTCTCTCTCCTTGTCTCTCTCTCTCTCACCTTGTCTCTCTCTCTCTGTCTCTCTCTGTCTCTGTCTCTCTCTGTCTCTCTCTCTCTCTCTCTCTCTCTTGATCCAGGTGTTTCTCCAGGTCAGACCACTTGGCCCTGCACATGAAGAGGCACATCTAAGGGGAGAGTCAGGAGAGAGAGAGGGAGAGAGGAAGAAGAGAAGGAGAGATAGGAGAGAAGTGAGGCAGGACATGTCGACCCACACACCAGCTCCGCCTCAGCCCGTCCAGAGACCACCCTTGCCGAGACCTAACACCAGGGGAGCGAACCCCCGGTGGGTGATCACAGCCTGGAACGACTGGCAGCCGCGGATGGTCGGCGAGGAGATGGCGTAGAAGAGGGGAGGAGCGAGTGGTTGTTTTCTTTCGATTCACACTTCCATATTCCACAAAGTTTCTACAGTGTACACAATACTCTTTGATTGCATCGCTTGGTAAGGCCCACCTTGGGTTTTGGACTCAGACACTGCCAAACCAAAACTCTGGTCCGACAGGACCTATTTTCACCTGTTTCTTTACTGTACATTCAATAGGAGTGGAGAAAAGATCAGAAGGCCCTATAATGACTGTGCTCAACTCTCACATAACAATCATGAGTGACTGGCAGAAACAGCGATGGCTTTTCAAACAACCTTTCTTCTTTTCACTCTATTCAACTTGTTTCTTCTCAATTTTACTGTTTGTTTTTTGCAACGTGTAAAAAAAAAAACACAATACTGCAGCTATACAGGAATCTCAGCAAACTACTCTGTGTGAAGTCAACAACCAAGCCAAAACCTCATGAGTTGACGACGATGGCGAAGTTGGTGGTGGTGATGATTATGTTAAGGATGAAGATGGAACTATCACGGCCAACAGCAGAGCCCCCCAGCTGAAGGGAGCCGGGGGGTCATGTGACTGAGGGGAGCTCTGCTGTGACCCCCCCCTGTCTTTCCGGGCTCTTCTCTGGGGGAGGGGGGTGGGTGGTGGGTGGCGCTCTTCTCTCTCACCTTCACGCCTGCCACCTCACAGGCAAACTAACAAATGCGCAGCGACACTTTCTTACCTTTGGGTTTTTTTTAAAAGACATTTATTGTTATAATTATCAAGAATGACGGTTTGTTTTTTGGTTTGTTTTTTTCTCTTTGGCTGAAATGTCTTAAAATTCACTGAATGATGATAGAAACAAAAAAAAAACCCTACAAAAACAAAACCATTTGGACTACTTCACGAGGCAGAATGTGTTGATCTGGAAACAAGAGACCACAGAACAGACTTTCTCACCAGAGCAGCACAGACTGGACTTAGTAGCAGCTATCCCACACTGACGACAAAGGAGACAGAGGAACAAGGAGAAGTCACACAAACTCTGAAAAGCGCAGGATTTATATCGTTGGACCGAACTGAAAGAGGATTCTGTCTGGTTTTCATTCTGATTTCCTCCCATGCTCTCAGTCTGAAAACAAGACCTTGGCTTGACCCTGCTATGGCATGACTACTCAGCCAGGGAGACCAGGAGAACTGGAACATGTTCTGCAGTTTCGTGCCGGTTCTGGAACTTTCCACCCATGGAACGTGTGCAGGGGAGGGGCATGCTGACGGCCACACCTCCTGCTTGGAGGACTGAGGAAGCGGTTGGCTTGACATTAGTCTGGGACTGAAGAGAGCCAACCCCAGTCAGAGACAGAGAGAACACAGTCATGTCTGCAACATCAGCCTAGAGGAACCTGCCTGTTTCTTATTCATTGTCTGCACTGACTTTTTCAATGTTATCTCGACTTTTTTTCATACAGTCAAAAAAATCCGAAAAAAAGAATACAAAGGGAAAAAAAAAAAAAGTCATAAAAATACAAAAAGAAAATACACAAAAATAATTCTGTTTCTCTATCACACACATAGAGCCGGTGCACACAAAATAACACACACACAAACACACACACACACACACACACACACACACAGACACACAGACGTACACCACAGTTTTGGTTTTTACTCATTGCTCCTCTTTCGAGAAAAGACCTGTAAAACATAGGAAAATAATTATATAGTTAATATACAGACTTAAAAAACAAAACACTGCATGGCAGCCTGTTCGTCACTCACACACACTCAGATAACACACACACATGCACACGCACACTGCTTCCTGGAATTATTTGTTCTGCTCCAAATTCTCTCACAGTAGGATTTTAGCAACTGTTGTTTTGTACAAAAAGATCTGCTGGAGGGTTGTGGCTTTGAAGTGAGAAACAAGCTCATTCTCATGTTCAAACAATCGCCATAGTTGGGCCTTGGCCTCTGTATGTTAACAATCAGCTAAAAGCTTGGGACCAGATTTTGCTTCTGCCCCAGGTGTGTGAATTCCTACATGGCCTTGCAATCAGGGCCTTACCCCTTCTATGCCAGACTCCTTTCTCCTACTGCAGATACACTCCAAAGGGCCCCTTACTAGCGTCCTATGCTGGCTGTCGTATATGAGTGAGGTAGGGTGGGGGGTGTTGAGGGTGGGGGTTATGGTTGAGGGGGTGTAGATTCCATTAATGACTCTGCAGTACCATGCATCAGCCATGCCAGACTCTACTAGCGGATCCCAGAGCAGCCCTCAGGGGCCCCGGTGCAGCTCAGAACAATCGATACCAAAAACCTCCAGCGCAGACCTGCCCTCCAGCCAGGGACAGGTTTTGGCACTCAGACCTATCTGGGGGGGATCGCCTCCCTATGAGGCGGACTGGCGGCAGCTCTTACTCCACACAGACACACACAATCGCACACTACCCACACACATCCACACTCCACAGTTCTACAAAAAGACAATGTAAAACAACAAGAGATTACGATGACTCTGATGTTCTGCTTTTCCCAATTCCGTTGGACTTCTCTCTGTTTTCTTGTTTTGCCAAGCTACCACCACGTTTCGTTTTTCTCCAGGTTGGTTGATGCAAGGTCATGCCAAATTAACAGAGAAATGCAGGGGATTTTTTTTTGAATGACCCCTCTCTTATATAAGTACGTACAATCATGTGTGGATTGTGGCACTTTTTGGAGAGCTTTGTGATGGTATGTCTGTGGGCGTGGCCATGTGAGAGCACAGCTCAGCTCAGCTAGATGCTGGCTGGAGGATCGACATACAGTAATGATGATGATGACCACTGCTAGACTGCTGGTTGCGTGAGTGTACAGAGAGTGGGGAACAGGGATTGTACTGTGTGTGGGTTGATAAGGTGACTTATAGAAAGCTTTCAATCTAGCAATGGCTGACAATGCTTTTGTTTGGTTCCATTCTGGCCTTGTTTTTTGTTTTTTTACCCATATAACCACCCAGATCATGTTCATTTGAAGAAGGAGCTAACATACCTTAGAAACACACTCCGCTGCATAGGTGTGAGTTAGCCGGTTAGTAAAAAAAAACATCGCTCAGTGTCAGCTAGGTAAGCTCTATTAGAGCCGCTCACTCTACAAAGCTAACACACCTTCAGTCCCCTCATTCAGTCCCATTACTCATGGACAGAGCTCAGCCTCACATCGAAAACAAATGTATTCCACGGTTAAATGTATTCCATTTTCATGGCATTCCCAGCCGAGTGTTTAAGCCTCCTGTCGGAACAGAACTCTGCATGCTGCCATGGAGATGCTCTTGGTTCTCTGTGGTGTTCCCAGTGCTAGTGGGCTAGCTTCCCACAGCTCTGATTAGCATTAGTGCTCCAGGCCCCAACATGGAGCTCTCTGGTCTCTCCAGTCACCGCCCCACTAATGAGATAGCTGTTGGTCACTGAGAAACCAAGAGGATTGGGGATATGACAGCATGAGGGACTGTTAGTGAAATGGTTTCAATAGTCAACAGCACTGAGAGATCCCAGGGGGGGGGAATATGCTATCTAACCAACATGAGCCCAATAGCTGTAGTTATAAACCAAGAGATATATAATATATTTATTAGAAGTCATGATTGAAATTGAAGAGATATTTTTTTGAAGATGAACAAACAAACAAATGTTGTTTACCCTAGGGATTAACCAAATGACAAAATTAGCCCGGCATTTATATCTCATGGATTAGAGATGGGATTAGCGTTAATCTGGAAAACCCTTTTAACTATTTAAAACACAGTCTATGTCACCCCCCTCAATCTCTCCCCCCAACCTTTCCCCACCTTCCCTTGCTCTACAAGTGCCGTTCGGACGCCCTTTCTCTCTGACTTCCATCCCTCCCTCTCTTTCTCTCTCTCATACTCCATCTTGCAGCAGTGGTTCGCGCACAATCAACTGCAGGAACTCTGTTTGCACACTTACACTTTGCCCAAAGATTAGCAGATTCGCAAGTAAACTGCTGCGAATGACAGGAGAGACCTGAAAAAGAGACTCTGTAACACTCAGTTTCAGTTGAGCCCCTTTTCTAACTATACTTTCAACCCCACATGACATTTCAATCTCTGATGTTTGATGAAGTTACATTCATGGTTGTTCACGGTTGTAAAATAATGGTCAGAGATCTTTAGGGTGACAGTGCAGGTCGACTAGCAGCCTAACCACTCTAACGTAGTATTAGTTTCCATTAGCTTCTTAGTACAGTGCAGATAGTACAGTGGAGTATCATATTTCAAATGTCAAGTCAGAGTCATTCAGTAGCTAACTGTTGCCTGCAGCCAAGGTGGAACATACTGCGCTAGGCAACAGCGATGCAGTTTCGGTGGCTCCTCCAGAAACTCACTCATTTTTAATGTTTCTGCTCGTCTTCGCAAACATGCCGTGTCACTACATGGAAATTTACCGCACACACTACATGTGCACTGCTAGCATAGTCTGTTGGAGCACTTTGTCAAATATCCACTTAACATTTTGTGACACCTTATGATGCACTTAAAACAAGAACCAACCAGATCAATTAAGGACCAGCCAACACGATTCGAATTTTGAACCAGTCCACCATCTTGAAATCACAGAGATCTCCATGTTGGTTATCATCCAGCTTGTGGACTTGGTCCTGTTTTGGCAGTTGTGGTCATGGGGGTTCTGTTGAAGTGCATCCTGAAGTGACTTTGTCTGTATCTGCTGTGTTTGTCCATGCTTGATGTGTCAGTATAAGGGATTCACAAATCTTATCCCTTTTCTCCTCCCCTGCGCCCGTGTCCCTCCACCTCACCCCCCTTCTCACCCCCCCCTTCACCGCCCTCTCACCCACCCCTTACCCACCCACCTTCTAAGTACACTCTGAGCAGGAAATTGTATCAGATCGACCCTAAGGAAACGACTGTACTGGAGCACACGTAGCTTTCATCTGCGTGAGCTACCAGACTCCAGAATAGAGGAGCGCTTCTGTGGGTTGAGCTGGTCAGGCAGCGCCTGGAGTGTGTAACAAACAATCCTCAGAGACAGCAGCCCTGGGTAGAGGCGTCACCCAGGCCAACTAACTACACACCTCAGTGAGCTGCAGATGAATGCTGAGCAGACAACCTTTTCCATAGTAAGGTTCCTCTAACTGCTGCAGCGGAGGCTCGTTAACGCGGACTACACCTACACGTACATCTCCTTCCTCCCACCTCTCCGCACCCCCACACAACCCTCTCCACACTCCCTCCATCTCCACCCTCCCAACTCTATCCTCCCCGCCACTCATTGCCATGGTCACTTCCTTATACTTTCTCTTTTTTAGTTCCTTCTTTTTTTCCTATTTTGCTGTACAAAGTGTTTAAAATATTATTATTTGTATTATATGATGTTAGTATGGTAATGTTCTTTATTAAGGAAGAAGAAAAAATTTATTTTTGTTACTGGTCTGTTTCATAATTCTTTTTTAAATTGGTATTGTAAGATATCTATGCAAGAACTGTTCAGTGGAGCGTTTTTATTTAAGAATGTAATATGTGTAATAAATGGTAGAACCTGCCTTGGTCTGGCGTCTGTAGTCTCCTAACCCTTTTATGACCAACAGCAAAGTGTCCCATGGACAATGCCCTGAGAAACACCTCGTTGCACCTTTTCACAACACTACACACACCTCCGGTCAGGCTTTCTGTAAAAAGCGCGGCCTCATTATAAACTCTGGCTCTATATAGAAATGACTAATACAGCTCAACAATGGCTCCCCGCGCTGGCGCCCAAATGACTTCCATTGTCGTACGCGGGACATTATTCTGGATAATGGTCGAGCCGCGCTGAGAGAGCATAGGCGCGCGGTGAACACCACATAACCATCACTCGCTTGTCCTTTCTGCCTACATTGGTGGCAATTCAGGGTTTTATTACAAATGAGAGATTCTCATGAATATCTATGGCCCCTACCAAACAGTCTCTCCAGGGCTTGGAGACTAGCGTATTCCTTAATTAGAGCATTTACCAACTCGTCAGTGACCCCGCCGCCATTTACAAAGCCAATGCCCATGACTTCCAGATTAAAAGGGGTAATCGAATAACTAATGGCTAATTAGGGTGCAATTACGTAGAATAAAAGGAGTCCTTCTATGCCATATCCATTCTGTAACCATCCCAGGGCGAGTGAGAGATTTGCCTGTCAGGTTCTTCAGTCACGGCTAATGTCGCTAATTTAAATGATCCCCGTCTTCAGTCCCCTGGCTTCAGCGACATGCCTGCAGACCACACGCGTCTGTCTTTGGGAGTGCTGAGGTCACCTGTTCTGATGGATGTAGCTGGGTACGCATCAGCTGCCCAGCCCCTCCACATTCTCATAGAGCAAAGCCATTATATTCCTATTCATTTCAATCGCCTTGTATTTGCTTTTGCCCATGGAGTGCGTATGTGCATATGGAGACATTTCACAGGTAGTTTGCGTTGAATTGAGATTATGCTTATTGCCAGGGCAATAGAGATATTCTGCATTGTGCTAGCTAACCCAAAACTGTGTATCGTTAAGTCTGATTGGGTCAGACATTTCAGCATATTGCAAGCTTGTTCATCTCTTGTTAGAGGGAAAGGAGGGGAGGTAGCGGTTTCTAATCTTATTTAGCAGTGTTGTGTCAGTGAGCATGCAATACAGCAACCATCAGCTCTCCTTTAACCAGAAATCAACAGAAAAGTGATGAATTTGCCTTCTGCTTATTCCCCACTATCTCTCTGGAGGGCCATGTCAGCTGCTTCCTGTGACCCACAAACCCCACAGTCCACCAGTAGCACAGCCTCAGCCCCACACCAACCCTTAGCCCAGCCTTAGCCCCACACCCAACCTCAGCCCCACACCCAGCCTCAGCCCAGCCTCAGCACCAACCTCAGCCCCACACCCAGCCTCAGCACCAACCTCAGCCCCAGATCCCCAGACCCCCTGCTCCCAAGCCCTGCCTTGCTGTGTCCCACAGTAAGCCCTCCTCCTGGCCCCACTCCGGGCCCCAGTCAGTCCAATCCCCCTAGCCCCCAGTCCCCCCAGACCCTGCCTGGCTGTTTCCTTTAGCTTATCAGTAGCAGGTCCACAATCCCCAGCCTTAGCTCCCCAGCTCCAGGCTGGTTGTGTAGAGGAACACTAGAGTGGGTGGCACAGAGATGATGACCACAGCTAAATCAGCTACCTTAATATGCTTCCCTCTGCCCTTTGAGTCTGGTGATAATGGTGCTAAAATTAGCCTGTTGATTGAAGGGAAATTACGGCACAGATGCGATTCTTGTTTTAATTTAGCTGAGCCCTGTAGCGGTGGCTGATTAAAAAAAAGGTCATTTAATTAAGCAGATGACGGTAGCAGATAATCCATAATTTTCTATATTAAGGCCTTGAAGGCCCTGTAAAACTAACTAGCGCTACTGCGGCTGTTGCTGTTGTTGTTGTTGTTGTTGTGTATGAGTCCCCCTAGCCGTACGCGCTCTCCTGCTGGAGGTGATGTCAACATTTTCCGTCTCTCCCACCGGATCTCAACCGCAAAACTGAAGAACCCGAACGAGAAAAGCAGCCCAAGTGAAGCCAAGGGAATTTCTTGTCTGAAACACCCCCAAAAAATAAATGAGGCTGGCTTGACTTCCACATCTCATTAGGGAAGGATAAAATAAGGAGAAACATGACTACTATGAGAGATGTTCTTGTAGATTTAAGGACTGCTTTATTAATCCATCTTCCATAGGAGCGGATATTTGCTCAGCTCTCAATCACCCCCCAGACACAGCACACACCCACGATAAGCTTGCAGATACAGCTCACCCTTTATAGACAGTAGATTTATGGACACTCAGCAATCTTGTCTTTATGGTTTAGTTATTGTCAAGTGCCTTCCAGTATCACCTCAAGGCTATTTTGACAACGTTGTACATTCATTGTGCAGAGAGCTACAGTTCTGAATGTGTGCTGTCAGTCCAATATACTGTACACTGCAGACATTTTCTCCAAGATAGGCTCAGATAGACTTCAACACAAGCGCACCATAGGCAGAGTTTGGTGCCTCAGATAGATAGTAATATTTGACTGGCCCCTTTGATCCATGTTTGTCTAAACATTATCTGGCAGTACAGTTACTCTGCAGACGGCGTAAAAATAGACTGATGGTAGTATTCAACTTGACTGAAACACAGGAAGATCTACCAAGAATAATATTTACTATGTGGGGGAGGGGCGGGGAGAGTGGTAACATAGCTTAGGGGGCATGTTTTCATTATGTGACTTGACACAGGAAGTGGCCCCTGTGGAAACAGGAAGTAAGAGGAAATGTGTTCATTTAATTCATGTTTGCTCCAACAATACTCCACATCCCATAACCCTTTTCCGCCGAGGAACGTTGTTTAGTAGGATTGCCAGTCCTCAACCTGAATGAAAACACAACTGAATGAGTGAACAGACAATAAATTGACGTTAATGAACACAATCACTTGTGTTCACTGGGCTTGCTCTAATGGACACAAACGGTGGAGAGAGACACCAGGTGGTACGAGCACACACACACATATACACACACACACACACATACACATACACACACACACACACACACAATTCCTTCCAGTGTGACTTCCTCTCGGTCCTAAGAATGGCAGGATGCAGGGTCCCGATCCTTCTCCAGCCAGGATCAAGCTGCATCGTAAACAGACAACCATCTGGTCTTCACACGTTCGCATCACATCCACATGCAAACGCTCTGAATCAAACGCATACACGATGCCATCCAAACTCCCGCAAGAATGTGTTTTTAAATTGTATTCGTTCAACAAACACTTTTATCTTAAAGCGACGTTTAAATATATGGCGTATATGGGAAGTGCAGCAGAAAATCAAGGATCAGAAATGCTTTGTACTGACAGTATTTCAGTAGTCAGAATCAAGGAATGGTTTGTATTTTTCCAGACACAGTGCAGAGCAAGCTCATCTCAGCCACCAGCCATAGTGCAGCAATCACAACTACAGAGCAACAATATCTCCACCGCAACATTACTTCGGACAGAGCAGCAAATAACTTCTCTGCAAGAGGAAGTATTACATAGGTGGGTAAAGGATTTGCAACGTGGCTGTAAGAATATCAGTTCAAGCACATCTATCGGAGTATTCTCCATATATCTCTCCTCCCAGACCTGCTGTGGCAAATAGAGCAGTGTGTGCGTATGCTCTGAGCTGTTTATCCAGAGATCAGAGGGCCTGACCCCTGACGACCAGGGGTCAGGGATTGGGCATCTCAGCTGGAAGACCTTAGTGGAAACTTCTCAGTTTAAATCCTGTTCCAACATATCTGGGATGAATGAAGCAATTGCACTGTAGGTATCCAAGCACTCCGAGACAATAGCCTACTTACCTTATCTCCCTGAAGCAGCTACTCAGGGGGTCAAATATACACAACATGGTGGGAGTCTGGTACTGGTATCTCCACTCATCTTGATTTCTCTCACTCGCTCTCCTTCTCTCTCTTGCTCTCTCTCGCTCTCCTCTCTCTCTCTCTCTCCCTCCCTCTCTCTCTCTCTCTCTCTTTCACTCTCCTTCTTTTTCTCCCTCCTTCAACCCCTCTATCTACCACTGGCTTAATATCATTCTCAGTATCTTTTATTTAATACAATACACATGGACCAGCCACAGCCACTAACTCATGCTCGCACACACACACACACTCACACACACACACACGCGCGTTATGCTTCCAGTCATCTCAGTCCTCTGTCTAGCCCAGAGACCAGACACAGCCCACTAGTTTAGGAGAGCTTGTACCTTGTCTGCATCTGCTTTGCCAAACACAAGCCGCAGCAGAGCTCGCAAAGTGCCGGTAATGTTTCCACATTATGTATCCTTTCTGCTATATGCTAAATATTTCCCCCAGCATTTCCTATATGTCTGCTGGTTTGATAACACCTCCGAAGCAAAGCTGTTTGTTTTATGGAAATTGATAAGAGAAAATGACCACAGGCTCCCTCTTAGAAATACCACTACTGCCTATATTCTACATGGAGGGTGAAAGGCAGTTCAACCATTTGTTTCACATCTCCTCTCTTTCTGTGGGCTGTGCAGGGCTCCTAGCCCACACATGCTGTTATCACAATCCTCTTAGGAGATGGCTCGCGCCTGCAGCAACGTGCTGCAGAATCTCCTTTTAAACAACAGCTTTTGGATGGAGATCGAATCGAGCAGCATTGAACATAATCAGCGGCAATCTACGAAATAGCCTCTTTGCGATATTGCTGACGAGCACTATAGCGCTTATCAATGAGATCCAAATAGCCAATAGTGGTGCTTCTGTGGCTATCTCTCAGTCGCTGGTGCACATTGATGTCATTTGGCTGGCTTTATCAGACACTGGCTCTACTGTAGGCCTTCAATTATTCAGTGCAAACATACAGAGATCTGAGGAGCTAGGGAGAGAGAGAGCGGAGGGAGGGAGAGAGAGAGATCGGTGGAGCGAGGAAGGGAAAGGAGGTGGAAGACTGAGAGCAGAGATACTGAGGATGCGAGGCGATTGGGAGAGAGGGCGGAGAAGGTGACGGGAGAGAGAGATTCTGAGGGAGAAGGACGCAGAGAGAAGCGGTCTTTTATCTCAGATGGCAGCCTCTTGTTTCTCTACTCTTCCATCTCACTGCACATCAATTCAGGATGTGTTTACCGGAATCATCCTCCGTCCCTCCACACTACCCCCCCCCCCCTTTCTAGCTTCGGCTACTCTCTCGTGTCTCCTCATCTCTCTGCTCGACTACAGCCACACACACACACACACACACTTTCTATCTGTCTATCTCACTCTCTTTCATTCTCTCATTTTCTTCTTCACCTGTTTGAAATGACATACGGGATCAAAAGCTTTTGCATAATTGTAATTGGTCTACTTTTGAACACGGGCCCATTTTCTCTCAGGTAAAATGTGGTGTGGCTTATTTCAGTTACCCAGGTTGGTCCTGACTGGACCACAGAGCAAGGCTGTCAACCTGACTGTGAGACACATTCAAAAATCCCATTTCCCTTTGATGAGCAACATAAAAGAGACAGTCCTGTGCCCTCGCTCCATGTCAATAATAAGAGGGATGAAAACACCAACCCTGTCATCATACAATGAAATAAAACTAAATCGGTAAAGCCAGCAAGTTCTCTTTTAAATGATTATTTGTTCTTTCTTTCCGAGGAACAAGGTTTCTTTTGTTTTCCACCCACTCTTCTGCTCGGACCATGTGGCTGCAGAATGGAGAGCAGGGAACTTGGCAATCTCACTGGCCGCCTGTCGTGTCTGTCATTCTGTGTTTCTGCTCCCTTATATCTGGCCCTGTACAGAGAGGAAGCCCACGAGAGAGGGAGGGAGAGAGAGAGAGAGAGAGAGAGAGAGAGAGAGAGAGAGAGAGAGAGAGAGCGTGTGTGTCTATATGTACTGGATAAGGGTGTGTGTCCCTGTTGGGTGTCCGTGTCTCCCTTGCCTGATGAGGAAGAGGAAAAGGAAGCTGAGAGGCTGGACATGTGGTGCTGACTGCTGCATGTGCATCCACATGCTCAAGGTCCTGGAGCATTGTTCACGAACCGCACAGGGAACGAACTCCCCTTCCCTCCCCCCCGTCCTTCCCCCCTCCCCCCCAAAACAGCTGTGAAGGATGAGGATGGGCAACTCCCTTCTCTCTTCACCCTCTTTCCTCCACCCCCTCACCCCCCCCCCCCCCTTTGGGTCGTCTTTTTTCTCTCCGCGCCTTCCCTGCTCACCCCTCAACGCCCTCACCAGTTGCTCAATATTAGACTGTCCAATGGTCTTTTAGCCTAGGGGTCACATGGAAGTGACTCATGTTCCATAGTGTGCACGTCGGAACAAAAACAATCCTAGAGGTCGTGGAATGTTGGGATCCTCCATCCCTCTGGTCACGGGAGGCCCTGCAGAGTTGTATGCTCAGCCCAGGCGTGACCCAGTGACAGGCATCGAGCCCTGAGCTCTGAGAAGCTCCTATTCGGTTGTATTTAGAGAGTGTCAGTGTTTCTGTTGGGACAGCATATATTGGCCTGTCAGTCTGGGCCTCTGAGGACACGCTAGGGTTTACTTCCCTGTTATGGAGTTGAATAACCGCAGGAGCTGAATTTGAATGTGGACAAGTGACCAGACGAGTGGCTTGTGAGTCGCCTGTGAGGGAGTTTTGTCTGATATCATCCAGAGAAGAGAGGGGAGAGTCTCCCTGACGGGCCATCAAGCCTGACCGCCAGCCCTCTCCTGACAACTGGCCTGGTTTCCTCTGCCTGAATGGCTCTCTGTGACATTCCCTCACCCACACATTCTCTCCCAACACTCCCTGTCTCTCTATCTCTTCCTCTCTCATTCTATTTCTCTCTCTCTCTCAGTGTCTCTCTCTGTGTCTCTCTCTTGTCTTTCTTTATCACTATTTATTTTTCGTTCTCTCTCTTTTTCTTTGTCTGTCTGTCTGTCTGTCTGTCCCTCTCTCTCACACACACATACGGATGTAACAAGGCTGACACAGAGACACACACATTAACTCTTGCGTCCTCGGACACACATTTGCACACTTGCAAACACCTACGTTCACGCACATGCGCCCTCACACACACATACTTGAACACTGGAACAGACACAAACCACTGATACATACACACAGATATCCCCCAGCAAGCATCACTGGAGAGTGCTGTGTTTGTGCATGAGTCATCTCTCCCTTGACTAAGTCTTCCCATTCACAGCAGTGGCAGAGCAGGATAAATTAGGAAGCTGGCCTGCCAGCCACAACCAAAATAAATCATGTCACCCATTGAGGAAATTTCCCAAGCTAAGGGAGGAACAGAGCTTGGGAGGGGCTCTGACAAATGTATTCTTTCCATTCTCTAATTGTCAGCTATTGTTGTTATTGTCAAGAATTTCAGTAAGATGAGGCCATAGGGACTTTGCAACCTGCTGTGCATTCTGCAGTTACACCAGAGAACTACTTCCAGAGCTGCACGATAACACAGGGCAGCTTCATAGACCGTAACCATAGAACCACTTCGCAGCATTTTTGTATATCACACATCGTTGTGTTATTGCTGAGAATTCCCTTTTGAAGAATGCTCCATTGATTGGTCATACCTGGGAAAACCCCAACTAATAAATGGAAGGCAGATCAATGATGCTTTTCCTGCTGAATCAAACAGGTTCTCCATCCGGTCTGTTTACTGATGAATTTCACCAAGCCAGAAGGGCCTTCTGAGAAATGTTTTGGCCTAACATTAATCTCCCGCACTTATCTTTCCGTCCTGACTCTCTCTTTAGAGACAATGAGCCAATTAGGAGGTGGCTTCTGGCTTCAGCTGATCTTCCAGTTGCCTGGAGATGGGAGGAGGAGGAGGAGCAGAAGGGGGAGGAAAGGGGGGGGGGGAAGGAGGAGAAAGCCTAATTGCCTTCATAATTGCCAGGCTGATACACCTGGAGCTTGGTGGGCGACCTGAGAGCCAGTCCCCACCCGGCAGCCTGGCTACAGAGGGACGTTAGGCTCCAGCAGCCAGCGCAGGCGCTAATGAAGACCCTGCACTGATCCACGCCAAGCTAACCCTCCAGCGGTGTGGTGGGGGAGGGCAGGGGGGGAGAGGGGGGCGAGATAGGGGGGGGAGGGGGAGGGTGTAATCCAGTAATACAGGTCCAGCAGGACTGAAACCTGGATCTGGGGGGAGGAGGAGCTGTCCCACCGGTGCTCCGCGCTCGCTTTCACCGCACTTCTCCTTTGTTCTCTCTATCCTTCTCTCCTTTCCATCTCTCCGTTCTCAAGGACGAGGGGTTAAGGTCTCAGGATCAATGCTGCATGGCACTAAGAATATGTGTGTGCGCGCGTGTGTGTGTGTGTGTGTGTGTGTATGTGTGGGGGGAGATGAACTTTGACCCTTGTTCTGCCGGTGATTCATGTTCATTTAAAGCGCTAGCAAGTCAATTACAGGACAGAGCGCAGACATCTGTCAGGAGAATCAATGACAAAATGTGCTTTGAATTTATTGGGGAGGTTTTTCTCCACAGACCTAATAACGGTGAGAATGATCATGGATTTTGTGATATTTTACTGAAGAAAACACAACATCAACACACACCTATTTTCTCATCTTAACCAGTGCCAATAATAATCAATGGACAGGATCAATATCGTGAGGCATAGACAGATGTGCCAGTGTTGGCCTGTGACTCAGAGACATGTTGAGGCTTATGAGCCTCAGACTGAACCAGGTGGTACCAGATCTGAAGTCTGTGGAGGGGTGGAGCAGACAGAACCAGGTGGTACCAGACCTGGAGTCTTTGGAGGGGTGGAACAGACAGAACCAGGTGGTACCAGACCTGGAGTCTGTGGAGGGGTGGAACAGACAGAACCAGGTGGTACCAGACCTGGAGTCTGTGAAGGATTATTCCAGACAGAACCAGGTGGTACCAGACCTGGTGTCTGTGGTGGGGTGGAACAGATAGAACCAGGTGGTACCAGACCTGGTGTCTGTGGTGGGGTGGAACAGATAGAACCAGGTGGTACCAGCCCTGGTGTCTGTGGTGGGGTGGACCAGACAGAACCAGGTGGTACCAGACCTGGAGTCTGTGGAGGGGTGGAACAGATAGAAGCAGGTGGTACCAGACCTAGAGTCTGTGGTGGGGTGGACCAGACAGAACCAGGTGGTACTAGACCTGGAGTCTGTGGAGGGGTGGACCAGACAGAACAAGGTGGTACCAGACCTAGAGTCTGTGGTGGGGTGAGGGACACATGCCTGTCGCACAACTTGTGCTACTTCCATAGAAACGCAACATTTCCAAAAGGGAACCCAAACTGTGACCTTGAGGTCGGGAGAAAATATGACATCCCTATCTCTAATATATTTATGATGAGCTGAGCTCAGAGGTGCATGATGGGAATGTGGTGATGGTCTCTGGATGTCCTCATTAGCATGCAGACAGCGTGCTGCCCCCACTCCCCTCCCTCTCCCCTTTGTGTACCCCACCATCTCCCCATGTCTGGCATGGTGTCAGGCCGCGGACGAAGCAGTATTCAGGCTAGCATCCTGACTGTCCGGACGTCCTCTGTCTTGTCCTTGTGCTGATTGGGTATGCATGGGACATGGTGCATCACTAATACCAGACGATTACTGCTGTGCCCGGCTCTGGGACCCAGACATGGCAGGCAAGGGGGGGACACTCCAGTGTGCTCTCAGCCAGAGTGATTGGATTGAGAGAGATCTCTTAGAAGACAGACAGCCACTCCAGTGCTCTGGGCCTCGCTCCAAGATGTTGGTGCCTTCAAAGGTGGCTCTCCGCCCAGCGTGCATCTGGTGGAGAGGTGGCCCAGGTGTGGATCACAGGAAGGGAGC
Organism: Plecoglossus altivelis; assembly: GCA_036571765.1. Taxonomy (NCBI): domain Eukaryota; kingdom Metazoa; phylum Chordata; class Actinopteri; order Osmeriformes; family Plecoglossidae; genus Plecoglossus; species Plecoglossus altivelis. The sequence continues at coordinate 7,570,563 of BROE01000022.1, forward strand.
AGACACACAGTCATCATGTGCAGTGGTACACACAAAAGCACATGCACTCACATACACACACACACAGGCATGGACCCTGAAGTCATAAGATCCTTTCATCAGAGCAGGGTTGGGCATAATCACCCGCAGGTGAGCCGTGACCTCGCAGCCTTCCCGCAAAGCAGGAGGCGGAGCCACGGTCACCCTTGACACGCCTACTGGACAGCCCCCATGTGACCCTCAGCTGTGACCCAAAGGCTGACTCTCTCATTGGCTGTTCCCGTGCACAGAAAGAGACTGATTAACATGTCTAATGCCTGTGTGACAGTGTGTGTCTCAGTCGAGGAGAGGAGACGGGGGTGTTTGCTGGCAGAGGAGTGTGAAATCTGCTAATTAACGTGACCTCGCTTTGATCCAGAGAGAATACACACATGACATCTGAATTGGGCTGAGCAGAAGCGCAGGGGGTGGGGGTGGGGGTAGGGGTGGGGGTGACTGGGGAATAGGGAGGAGTGTTACTGGGAAAGAAATCAGGAGGGGTAGGGGGATGTCTTCCAGCCCATCCATGCCTGGGCTTGCTGGGGCTTGGTGTGTGGGTTTAACCCTGCATGACTCCCGCCCAGAGTGGGGCTCAGGCTGCACGGCTACGCAGGGCTGAACACAAACAAACACCCTCTCCATCACTCCCACTACCTCCCCCCACCTCCACACCCTCCACACAACCTCGAACATGCTTGCTTTGCATCCTGGGATATTTTCTGGTCTAGCTTGTCTATATCAAGCACCGCGTTACTAGCCTTGGTAGTATTGTCAAGTCTTCAAATGTTGTCCTCTTTTTGCAGTTTCCACTTGAAACCATCTGCTTTGACAATCGTTGCTTTCTCTCTTTTTTTTTACCAACCACTCTTCATCTCCACAACTGTTTCATCACCCCTGTTTTCCTGTCTTTTTCTTCTCCGCAGCTGCTGTTTCCTCTGAGCCCTCCCTCCCTGTACCTTCATCGTTCAGCCCCGCTCATCCTTCACTTTCCCTCATCCTCTTGTCACCTCCTGGGCTGTCACAGGGGGGACAGGTGGGGGACCAGGCCGTTACTGCCACCAGCCTGTGTCACGGCTGTTGACAGGCCGCCCCCAGCCCCCACCCCGGCCCCCAGCTTCTCCGACAGTCCCCCAGATGGTACTCGCGGGCTCCTGCCTGTCTGGGGCTGGACTGTTGTTATTGTGGTGTTCACCCAGGCACATGTGATTAGGTAGGAGACGAGAATCCATCTCTTCCCCTCAGCGTTCTGCATGTGGAGCCCAGCACCAAACAACCCACCTGCTACTACAGTCACACACCAATGACAGGACACAACATCTGATGTATTCTGTGTTTGTGTGCATGTGCATTGTGTGTACTTGTGTAGGTGTGTGCCAGGAACACTATTCCCATGACCACTGCGTGTGGAGGAGCACAGGGAGCGTCACGTGCACGTTCGATGTCTGTTTACCTGGAATCCGCAGAGCCCCTCCCCCACCGTGGACCCCCCCCCTCCCCCATCCACCCCCCACCTTTGTTCCACTCTAGCAGGCGCGTCTGACACCAGAGACAGCGTGACTCACCCACGCGCAGGATGGAGGGGTGGAAAAGAGAGAGAAACAGGGCATGCACCCTACATCCTCACCTCACCAGGCTGCGACATTAGCAGGCATGTTTACAAACACACCAGGTGCCTCAGGTCATGTGACTGCTGGTGAGCTCATAACCACCAGAGGGGGCTTCAGTGACAGCACTCACAGCACACACAGCGCCACCTAGAGGGACAGTGTATGCTGTTTCTCTGCTGCTTCTGGGATGAACTCAGTCACAGGTGTGCACTTTGCAAAAGCGGGAGAGTGTGTGTGTATGTGTGTGTGTGTGTGTGTGTGTGTGTGTGTGTGTGTGTGTGTGTGTGTGTGTGAGGGGAGGGGAGCATGAGAGAGAGACTGGTGAGAGAGGGAGAAACAGAGAGAAGTGTGTGGGGGGAAAACACAAAGCTGTAACTCAGTATCTGGCCAGGACAGCCCCTATCTATCGCCTCTTACCCAGCAGAGAGATCAGTGTGTGCTGTCAGATCAGTGGCAGGCTGTCCAGCCAGATTAAGGACATTATCGCTGCATCGCACCATGTCTACGAGCCCAGCCACTGGAAATAGATTAGAGACTTCCCTCCGTTTATCTCTCGCTCTTTCTTACTGTCTCTCTGGTGTTTCTGGGCTTGGAGTACTGATGCTAAGGCTGGGTCCAGGTTTAGAACACAAGATGAAGCAGTCTTTGTTAAACTGTGGCCACCATTTCGAAAAAAACAAGTATTGGTTTTTTTATGTCAATCAGGACAAAACCAAGACAACTCTGTGTTGGTTTTGAATGTTTCACATGCTGTAGCAGCTAATCACTCAATGTATTCATTTCAACTTTCTTTACCACGGACTAAAACAGGGATTAAAGGGGATTACAAGTGTTGTACATGTCGTGCGAAGAGGAAGAGATTTAACTCTGATTAATGATCAAGTTAATCTCAGATTAGTAACGTCTAGGTGCTGTAATCTGATTGATATTTAGACCCAGACCATGTTTAAACCTGCTCATCAGGTGTACCATTTGACTAAAACAGGGAAATGACCCGTTCATGAAACTGGGATCGCTCATGTTTCCCAAAAAAAAAGCCATGCTCCATCCTCAGAGTTAACTTTGGAGAAGTATCCGGCTTGCCAAAGGGCTTCTTTTGTAACAGTTTCAGACTCTGTAATGATCTTCCAGAGCAGCAGTATTTGACTGTCTCTCTGCCCCCGCCAAGCCCCCCCCCTCCCTCCCTCCCCCCCATCTCTCTGGTTGTGAAGGTCACCCTCTCATAAGGCCTGGCGGTATGTCATTGTTGACTCTAATGTATTCCTTTATAGCTGGCTCAGAGCAAGGTGGACTCTGAATATTTCTAATTATTGGGAAAGTGTCAGATAGGCTTGCGTGGTAATTAAGGCTTAGTCATCACGGAGGGGGCTCTTCCATAGGTCACATGTCCACCTGTCTGCCTGTCCGTCTGCCTGTCTGCCTGCCTGCCAGCCTGCCAGCCTGTCAGGCAAACAGTGCTGTGCATTCTTCCCGATTTGATTTCAAGTCAACTGTCTGAGCTGAGGTTCCTCAGCATCCATTCGGTGGTTAACTCGGAGCTTAAGTGCATTGAGTTCAGTCCCCGGCCTCGCATCTCCAGTCCATCTGCTTCTCCGCGATGTCACACACTCCTACTGTCTTTAACTCACGTTGCCATGGCAGCCTTATGTATATTTAATGTCTTTACATAACATCCGCCGGGCTGCAGGTTATTTATAACACAGGTGGAGCCTGTGTTCTGCCGGTCGTACAGGAGAGCTACATGTGTGGCGAACGCTCCGCGAGGACGTCTCGGGGATGTGACAGAGCGATGGCTGCTGGGACAGGGGGGCGGAAAGGAGCTGTCACAGGTTAGAGGAGGAGAGAGTCAGGATCAAACCCTCGAGGGGGGGTGTGACGTTTTGGGCTGAAAAGACGT
>BROE01000022.1:7574195-7608834 GCA_036571765.1 Plecoglossus altivelis
ATATTTCTAATTATTGGGAAAGTGTCAGATAGGCTTGCGTGGTAATTAAGGCTTAGTCATCACGGAGGGGGCTCTTCCATAGGTCACATGTCCACCTGTCTGCCTGTCCGTCTGCCTGTCTGCCTGCCTGCCAGCCTGCCAGCCTGTCAGGCAAACAGTGCTGTGCATTCTTCCCGATTTGATTTCAAGTCAACTGTCTGAGCTGAGGTTCCTCAGCATCCATTCGGTGGTTAACTCGGAGCTTAAGTGCATTGAGTTCAGTCCCCGGCCTCGCATCTCCAGTCCATCTGCTTCTCCGCGATGTCACACACTCCTACTGTCTTTAACTCACGTTGCCATGGCAGCCTTATGTATATTTAATGTCTTTACATAACATCCGCCGGGCTGCAGGTTATTTATAACACAGGTGGAGCCTGTGTTCTGCCGGTCGTACAGGAGAGCTACATGTGTGGCGAACGCTCCGCGAGGACGTCTCGGGGATGTGACAGAGCGATGGCTGCTGGGACAGGGGGGCGGAAAGGAGCTGTCACAGGTTAGAGATGGAGAGAGTCAGGATTCAGAAACCCATCGAGGGGAAGGGGGGGGGGAAGGAAAGAGGGGGGGAGGAAGGAGGAAGGGGGGGGTGGACCAGCATGACAAGAATGACACATCACTGCCAAGGTCGCGGGCAGCCAAGAGCAGGGTAGGGTAGTACTACGCTCCCATCCATAAACATGAGCCCGGATACATAAACATGCTCGCATTCAGACAAACACGCTCGCATACATATATACACGACATTCATCCCCTGCAAACATATGCAGGTGCACCGGAGCATCAAATATGCACATAAATCCATAGGCGGGAATGTGTACGACCCGCGCCGGAGACAGTTCATGGTCAAGAGCACAAATCCTCCTGCTGGATGTGATGACCCTCCCAACATGGAACTGATCCCCTCCAACCTCTTCACGTCCATTCCGCCGTTTCTTGAATCCACTGGGTAGCAGCTCCACTGCATGCAGAAGTCTGGCACGCATTCCCACAGCCTTTCACACCCCGTTGGTATAACAGGCATGATTTGCACAGTTGACCAATCCACTGTCATGCCTATGGACTTCCCAAAGGGAAGCAGTCAGTCAGGTTCTCTGCTTCCTGTGAAGGGAGAGGCGGGATTTCCTTCTGTTCCGTTTGGACAGACAGAATGCTGCAGACACACAACTTCAAGTCTCCTTGCACGCTTACAAAGAGATCATTTCGAGGTCAACATTTCCATGGCTGCAGGGATGGAAAAAAATCAAATGACTGCTTTGGCAGAGATACTAGCGGAGGAGAGAAGGATTTGTGTGAGGTAAATAGCTTAGGCTGTATATGAGGTTGCTCTAAGCTCAGTGAGTATCTACTCAGCATGACTGACTACACAACAAGACCATGATGAGCTCTGTCTCACTTGCTAAGAGGGTGGCATTTCCTTTTTCAGAAAAAAAAGGAAATGCCATGTATCCCTTTCATGCATGTTCGTGTGTGTATATTGGGTTAGGTGCATTTGTGCGAGTGTTCGCGTGTACGCATGCGCGTGTAACCGAGTTGAATGGGTTCAACTCACTGAACTCTCCGGAGGTGAAGCCGTCTGAAGCGAGGCTTGTGAGAGGTGGCTGTTTGCGAGAAGATCCAAGTTCGAACCCCAGTGTGGGCAAGATGGGGAGGAAGCAATGATGGGCGACGCGACTTCCCCTGTGATCAGCTGCGTCTGATGCGTCGGGGCTGTTCACCTGATGGAGAGCAGTCCCTTGCTGGCTGCTCCATTACTGGAGTCATTCATTCATTATGCAGCTCCTGCATTACCCTGCCACTTCCTGCTCCTCCTCCTCCTCCACCTCCTCCTCCTCCTCCTGCCACGCAGTAAAAATAGAACTGCAGAACGCCAAGCCTCTGCTTGCTCCGTTGTTTACGGCCCAGCCGCCCCTCGCCCCCGCCCCCCGACCCCCCACCTCCACGCTCTCTTCCTGTCCCTCTCTTCCCTCCTGCCCCCCTCACTCCGTCGTCACACGAGCGAGTGTGGTTATGGCTCTTGCTGTCTTCTGTTAGTCTGCGGGACCGCACAGGGGGAGACAGGGGGAGCGGAGGAAGAGGTGGCAGCGGAGGAGGAGGCAGGGGTGACGGGGGGAGGAGGAGGGGGAGGAAGAGAGGCGCGTCTCCGAGGGAAAGGGTCCTGAGGTGTCAGACACATATCATCTCCATGTTTTTATTGCCTGCTCAGAATACCCACAGTACCACTCAGCCTCCCTCCACACCTAGTCACACACAGGCACACTTGCAAACTCCCTCCCTCCCACCCACCCACAGACACCTACACTTGCCTGAGCTGATTTGTACCTGTGTGTTGCAGTGAGGGCAATGTAAAGTGGGGTTCCCAACACACCATTAAAAGAGAAATGTTTGTTTGAGGTACTCTCTTCAGGAGGACTGCCATCCCTGCAGGGGTAGAGTCACATGTTCACATACGACGTGATGTAGAAGCAAGGACAACCTCGCTGGAGACCACGCCAGAACACTTCCCAGCATGCACTGGGGCCTGAGACTGTTTATGTAACAGAATCTAGAGGCAGGCGGGGACATCGAACGGCTGCAAGAGTATTAGAAACTATTTAAATCAACAAACATAACAATGAAAACAAGGCTAGGATTTGAAGGGATCCAGTGCTGGCTCAAAACGACTTTGGGGCTCTGAGCTTATTTTTGACAACAAGGTCTCCACAGCAAGGCTTGATGTTTGTTTCTACCAGGGAACAATGCTCTGCAATCTGCATTCTATAGAAGGGCCACGTAACACGCTCACACAGAACACAGCCCAGGAGAAGAGTTGCAGTAGAACAGCAGCCTGTACTGGATAACGAGGCCTCTGGTTGTGTGTGTTGCTACAACTCAGTACACAGCACCTATTGAGGGGCTGAGAGAAAACGGAGCTGGAGAGGAGTGAAGAAGAGTGTGTCTGACTGCCAGGCTGCCTTTGAGCCCACGCATCAATAAAGCAGCCGCTGTTCACAAGACTACAGCGAGCAGTGCTGGAACCCAGAGCGGGGGGTGGGGTGGGGGTGGGGGGAGGGGGCAGGGAGGAGAGGGGGAGGTGAAGGGGGGGACCACGAGAGGAATGGAAACTAGACTACATTTAGGAAAATGAGAAACCATCCCACTGGCCAAATTACTTGTCTGTGTAGCCTGTTTATTTGATTAATTATTGAGGGCAAAAACATAAGAGAACATTTTGTACAACGATGGTTTGATCAGATCTCCCTTGAACGGTATTTTGAGGATTTTTAAGGAAGTGTTGGCATGGAAGAACGAGAAGTCATGAATATTTGGGGGTTTGTGGAACAAGTACTACTCCCGTCTGGATAACACATCCATACATTGACTCACGCATGCACACCATGTAATATCAAGGGCAAAACTCAAAGCATATTCCGGTCTATGGGGACATATTCCGATATGCACCCAGAATGCTATCACAGACCTGTGCACCTGGCTGTTTCCAGAGCACATTCAAAATTACCATTTGGATATTATGTATTTCCTAGCTGCCGGCGCGTTGGGTTTTTAAAGCTTGGGGGAGGAGAGGGGGGAGGGAGGGGGGGACCACGAGAGGAATGGAAACTAGACTACATTTAGGAAAATGAGAAACCATCCCACTGGCCAAATTACTTGTCTGTGTAGCCTGTTTATTTGATTAATTATTGAGGGCAAAAACATAAGAGAACATTTTGTACAACGATGGTTTGATCAGATCTCCCTTGAACGGTATTTTGAGGATTTTTAAGGAAGTGTTGGCATGGAAGAACGAGAAGTCATGAATATTTGGGGGTTTGTGGAACAAGTACTACTCCCGTCTGGATAACACATCCATACATTGACTCACGCATGCACACCATGTAATATCAAGGGCAAAACTCAAAGCATATTCCGGTCTATGGGGACATATTCCGATATGCACCCAGAATGCTATCACAGACCTGTGCACCTGGCTGTTTCCAGAGCACATTCAAAATTACCATTTGGATATTATGTATTTCCTAGCTGCCGGCGTGGTTAAAGCTTTGATGCATTTTCTCCCTCTCTGTAGGGTGCACCTAGTAGTTTGAAAGGCCTGCTGCACAGTAATTCAGTGCGTCAGGCTGCCTCCATTCTGGTGGAGGGATACGACAGTAGGAGAGAGCTGAGGGGAAGGGGGGGAGCCGGAGCCAGCCCTCACCCAGGGGAAGACACGCAGCGGGGGCTCACACACAGAGAGAAAGAGAGCCTCCTCAGCCAGTTCTCCTCCAACTGTGCCTGCTTTCTCAAGGTCAATCACAGAACGGGGTACTCACACTTGCACACGCACACACGCGCACACACACACGAAAACACATCACAGTCCCAGAGCGCACACAACCACAGTCTCTGAGCACAAGACACACATTCACTCAGGGTGAAATAAAAAGGCTTCTGCTTGCGTCTCTGAGCCATATCTGTGTATTGGACAAATGCTTGTGTTTATTAGCCAAGTCAAAGTGGACCATCTGGTGATAAAAAGCTGATTATTCAGACGGAGATGCACAGTGTTTTGACGATAATAGACCAAATGCTTCCATTGATTTTTTCGGTGTCTGTTTGTATGTGTGTGTGTGTGAGAGAGAGGGAAAGAGAGAGTGTGTGTGTGTGTGTCAGTGTGTGTGTGTCTGTGTGTGTGTGTGTGTGTGTGTATGAGTGTGTGCGCATGCGTGCGTGTGTGTGCAAGAGAAAGAGCCACTTTGTGCTGCGGTGAGCTTTATTCTACACTGTAAAAGATCATTTCACCCCTTGCTCAAAATCATCTTTTTTCCCTTTGGGGTTTTGAGCCAGCTGCAAATTCACTGTTGTTCATTAACAAGGCAGGGTCAATTCCCCAAACAATGTGTTTCATGTCACAATAAAAAGCAGTTTTTTATGTCTTGTAGCTGTAAAGCACTATTAAACAGATAAAACACGAGCAATGAGCACCGAGAGAGTTATAAAATGGACAAACTCACAGCAGTTTGTGCTGTTCCATCCTCTCCTGCTGGGCCACCAGAGACGCAGTCTGAGAGAGTGTTTCACCACTGCAGCTCCACACTGACCCCTGCTGGTGGAAACATGTCCGGACACAGACAGGAACCGCAGCAAAACTGGGGTCATTCTGCCCCCTTGCTGACTTGCAGGTCATCGCAGCAACAGCTACACAATGGTGGTAACCACTCCTGGAGTTAGTGTGAAATATGAAATTCTGTGGGATAAATTTAACTAAGATCAAAATGGTAAATAACGTTTTAATTGATGCTAGATAGTTTGAGTCAAAATGGATGATGTCTTATCTAAGGAGTGAGTGCATGGATAATTGTAAATGGATAATTTAACATTGAGTTGGACCTCTAGATTTCGTAGTTTACAAGATATGAGATATATTAATAGGACGTGATCAAAAATGTTCCATTTTGGAGTTACAATTTTGAACTATTAAAATGTATTTGGACGTTCAGTTATAACGCATCGTACAAAAATCCTAAAAACCCGTTAGTTTTAAGACATAAAAACTGCAGATTGATTGCAAATCAAAGGCAGAAGCTTCTTACTGAAATGTATTCTACGACTGTTTCCGATATGTGTCGAAAAGCCTTCGGCCAATTCCGTGTGCCATTCGGTTCATTCCGTGAGTCAATCGGCTGTTCTCGAAGGCAACCCTGATATGATTTTCGTCCCTCTCCTTCTCCGTGTTGTTGTTCTCGGTGACGCGACGGAGGTGTAGCCTGACGCGGTCTCTTACGTGTCGGTCTGAATAAAAGTGGAGCTCCGAGGGCCCGGGAGTGACGAAGGGAGTCTGTATCGGTAAGAGGAACCTAGTGTCCGGGGGAAGATAGGATAGGCGCTCCCTGAATATGCTGAAGTCTGGTCGGGTTCGGCCCAGAGAGGAAACAAAGAGATCATGGCGCCTGGCTTATTGCAGGCAGTCTTTCAGATGAAGGGAGGGAGGCTGCGGCTATTTGGGAAATAGAAAGGAACTGTCATATGGACAGGAGAGGGATGTTGCGGTTTGAACAGCTTCTCTGAGATGTCATATTACCAGCAAATGTGCATGTGATAAAATGATTGCCTTAGTGTTTGTGCACATATGCGCATCGTGGTCCTTGCGCACTTACCTGTAGCGCGCAAGGCGGGCATCCACATTTTCGCACAGACATGGCTTCCAAAATATTCCTTTTCCCAAAAGTGTATTCGTGTGTGGCTAAATATCTCCATTTACATCAACGAGTTATTGTATGTTCATGTAAACGGCCATTCCCTGCTAAAAAAAAGATAAATGTACTCGAACTTCTTCAAACATTGCGTTATCCGCATCATTATGACTTGTCTCGTATTCCCCCTAATGTCAGCGTGGTGTCAGTCGACTGTTAAGTGTGCAAATAGTTATACACTATGTTTTCTTGCGACATAAATGGAGGAATCAGATATGTAGGAAGGTTTGAAGTGGGCGTCGCCGCTCCATGTGGCTCCATGCAGCGCTGTCTCTTTCATGTCACTGAGCTCGTCTCTGAATTGACTTTTGAAAAACAGAGGGAGAAATCAGTAAGACCAATCACACCACGGATGCACGTTACGCACTATGTGAGCTCACCGTACAGTCACATCCGCATAATCTGCTGGAGGAGATTAAAGGGCCATAGTGGAAAGGACGATTTCTTTTGAACAGCGATTAGAGTTTTTACAAATGTTAGCAGACTATTTTCATAAATAAAAGATGAGATGTCATCAGGCAGACACGTGAAACAGCCTGTTACCGTGAGCGGCTCTTGGTTAGTGAAGAAAGAGCCAACTCTTTGGGCGCGCAGTTGAATAGGTCCTCTTGACTGTCTGACCCTCCTTTAGCAGGGTCTTTCCAGAAAGTCTGTGGTTGCTGCCTGGATCAACAGCAAACCTGGAGCCGAGCAGAGCAGCTAGCGCTCAGGGGAAGGGGGGGAGGGGGGAAGGGGAGGGGAGGGGGGGGTGAATTCCTGGAAAAGACTTGTGCAGATCAGGCTCTGTTGCAGGAGAACCAGCTTCTCAGTCTGTGTTTCCTGAAGACTCGTTCAGCATGTTGAGCAGTTCACTGAGGAATAGGATCAATTCAGTTACTTATTCACAAGACAATGTTTTCAACCTACTGTTTGATTTCAAATGAGTCGAATGTGCAGGGTGAAGCTTAGCCAAATCTGTGTGTGTGTGTGTGTGTGTGTGAAAACAGGCCTGTCAATGTTCTTTGGCTGAACTGTGGCCATAGACCGCATGAACGCCAAGTTTCTGAATCAGTGGAAAGCAGCTTTTGTTGAATTTCAAAGCTTTTGCGAGGTTCTCAAAGAATGGAAAATGTCCTGCCTGGGGTAAGTTTTATTAGTCTCGCTCTCTGCTGCTAAACAAGGTGCCCTCTGGGTAATACAGGAACTGTCAGCTGCCCAGACACAAGCTTGCCTCACAGAGTATAGTGACATTCCATCACAAGGAGACAAATTACTTCCCCAGGGTGTCTGTGTGTGTGTGTGTGTGTGTGTGTGTGTCCATCCATGCAGACACATGCAAGCTAGAAGGATGTTTATGTATATTTTGAGTGTTACACAATATTATTGTTACTTTTGAGTTCCCCCATATCCACAGAGATTACACCGATAGGTTCTTTTCTCAAGCTTGTTCAATGCCCTGCCACTGTTCTCATATGGTGTGTAGCTTCGGTTGGTCCTGGCTGGGAACACATGGTCTTGTCTCCTAATATTGTCTCAGGGTTGTTTGAAAAGAGTCTGGGCTTGTATCTTTGCTCAACTCGAACATCTGAAATAGCGTTAAGATATCTTCTTTCCATCAAGGAATGAGTGTTGGTGTTTGACTTGATGAACCAACTCAAACTGGGTCAACGGTAAAGCAGTATGTTTATTAATAGTGTGGGGAAGGAATTCTGTGGTCAGGGTTATATATATACACTGGTGTTCATTCACACCAGTGGGGTAGTGTGGTGATTCAAGATGTCTCATGAAAAGACCGAGCAAGCCGAGACAGACCCAAGGTACTTCTATAGTTCCTTTTGTGAACACAATGCCAATGAAAGGTGGAGTTATGTTATTGTCCCCTCCCCCTTCTCCAGCTAAACCAATGACCATGGAGTCGGCAGCAGAGGCTCAGCAGGGGGTGGAGACTGCTGTGTCTGAGACTGGTCAGCAGATTGCCCAGGCCCAGATTGCTACCTTGACACAGGTAGTGTACCCCTCTAGCACTCTATACACTTGCTGACTGTTCACCAGGGCCTTAACCCTGCGATAGTGTCCTATCAGCCAGAGCCTGAGTACAGCCACTGGCCCTTATAAAAGGATGGACTAATTTTCGGACTTGCCAGCTGTCTTCCTGGCAGAGAGAGTCTCTGTGTGTGTGTTTGTGTCTGTCTGCTTGTGTGTGTGTCTGTCTGCCTCTGGCTACGTGTGTGTCTGTGTGTTTGTGCTGGAGTCGTGGAGAGAATGTGCTGACTCCTCAGCCCCCGGACAACAGGTTCATGACTCACAGCCCTCTGCTGAGAGCGACAGCAGTCAGTTTGAACCAGGGGTGCTGGGGCAGGAATAGTAAGACATGGAAATAGTAACCTCCCCCCAACCCCCTCCCAAGTAGCCTGAAACAGGCCAGCACCAGGCCAGCCACAGTAGTGTGACAGCAGGCCAAAACTGAGCCATACACCAAGGCCATTCTGGTCATCCTACACACAGTCTGCCATTGACACCGAGGCCTTCACAAGAATGTAGACCTTGTCAACAATGTACTCAAACGCATGCTAAATGTATTTTCATGAGTTGCAAGAGATGTGGTCCATACAGCTAACCCTGCAACAGCATACAGCAATGCTAGAGTAACCTGATGTAGCTAACAGATGGAGATGTTTGTCTCCCTGGGCAGCAGGATTACTTGTCTGCCTTGCAGGTTTCCATGGCAGCCGGTCACGCCACATCCAGCGGTCCCACGGTAACGCTGGTGCAGCTGCCTAATGGCCAAACGGTGCAGGTGCACGGAGTCATTCAGGCTGCCCAGCCGTCCGTCATCCAGTCACCGCAAGTGCAAACTGTCCAGGTAAGATTGCAGCCTCTCCCAGGTCCAGATCAACATGACCATTGTGTCTGGTCAGAATAGAGGGCGAATGCTGACTTCTGCATCTGTGTCTCTGCGTTTCAGATCTCCACCATTGCAGAGAGCGAGGACTCCCAGGAGTCAGTGGACAGTGTAACGGATTCTCAAAAACGCAGAGAGATTTTGTCACGGCGTCCCTCGTACAGGTAGAGAGTTGTGTCCCCGTTGAGTGACAGCGTGTCCTGGTTGCTAGCTGAAGCTGCCATGACCTCTGACCTTCACAGGAAGATCCTGAACGATCTCTCGTCAGACGCCCCGGGTGTGCCCAGAATCGAGGAGGAAAAGTCGGAGGAGGACACAGTTGCACCTTCCATCACCACGGTTACCATGCCCACGCCCATCTATCAGACGAGCAGCGGCCAATACAGTATGTCACTTTTGACCTGTTACACACGTACAGTCTTAAGGTTCCATCAGCTGAACTGACGGCCCACTCTGTCTTATCAGTCGCCATCACCCAGGGTGGGGCTATCCAGCTGGCCAATAACGGTACAGATGGGGTGCAAGGGCTCCAGACCCTGACTATGACCAACGCTGCAGGAGCCCAGACAGGGACCACAATCCTGCAGTACGCCCAGACCAGCGATGGACAGCAGATCCTGGTGCCCAGTAACCAAGTGGTGGTGCAAGGTCAGACTACATAGATATACACATACTGAAGGATAGCACAATATTCACACATTAAATCAATGTAGTAGTTCCAATATTGTGTACGTTGTTATTCTGCACTGGTACCTGGGTTTGTCATTGGGAGTTTCGAGAAAGAACATTTGTGTTTGGCTTGGCCAGCTGCTTCAGGAGACATGCAGGCTTACCAGATCCGCACAGCGCCCGCCAGCACCATCGCCCCCGGTGTGGTCATGGCCTCCTCCCCTGCCCTGCCCAGCCAGGGAGGCACAGAGGAGGTCACCCGCAAGAGGGAAGTCCGTCTCATGAAGAACAGGTGGGGGGACATCGAGACGTCCGTCCGCCGTTCGTCGTCCTGCTCCGCCACGTATCCTCCGAAGCTGAGTCGTCTGCTTGTCTTGTCTGTGTTCCAGGGAGGCAGCCCGGGAGTGTCGCAGGAAGAAGAAGGAGTACGTCAAGTGTCTGGAGAACCGTGTGGCCGTTCTGGAGAACCAGAATAAAACCCTCATCGAGGAACTCAAAGCACTTAAAGACCTGTACTGTCATAAGACTGAGTAGTGACTCCAGTCCACCCCCCCCCCCATCATCATCTGCCTGCCTGTACAGAACTCTGCCATGCGCTGGCCTCCGGGCATAAACACCACCGGGTTTTATACGTCTTTTAAATGCTGTAAACTGCCAACCATGGATAATAGCTTGTGTACGTCAACCAGAATATGTGGCCAATGCCTAGATATCTCCAGAGTGGGTTGTGTCTTTCGGAGAAGAAGGATAAAGAAGAATTTCTTTCTCTTGTCTCTCCTCACCAAACGTCATTCAGTCGGTGGGACGTCCGTCGGGAAGTCTTCTAGAACATATTGTCTGAAATGTGGCTGCGTTAAGGAAGCGGACGATGGAACTCGTGAGTTTGAGCTCCAGATGGTGTCCCAAGATGCACATTGGTACTGAAGGGAGAAGGTCAGTCGGGGGTGGTTGGGACTATCTGGTACTTGACTTACTCCGGTCAAGGTCAGAATACTGTACGAGATAGACCTATCTTCCATTTTAAGTGTCTTCAGTTTTTCTTCAGTCTTCAAGTGTGATAGATTGTACAATATCATGGAGTGTAGAGGAGGAATGGAATGATGTGTTTGTGATACGATCAAAAAATTACCATATTGTATTCTATATATTGATTTAGTTTATTATCTTGTTTAAAGTAATAGTACATCGAGATTATAGCATGTGTAGATATTACTATGGCATCTCTATTGATTTGATAAAAAAGTGTTACGATATCAAAACGTATATTTTTGCATTTGTTTTATATACTGTAAGGCAATACATTAACTGAACCTATTAATTTAATATCGACCAGTCCTTGGCATAATCTTGGCAGCTATTTAAAAATGCCTGTTATAAAAAATACATGCGCCCCACTTGTAATTGTTATGTTCCCGAAATGACATTGTGTCTCAGTTAAAACAGCAAGTGAACAGCAATCCTGTTGGGAGCTAATGCTACCCACATGATATACCAGTTCAATTACATCCTGCCGTGGGTTCATTTTGTTGTAAATGTCTAAGTAATAGATGTTCTGCAGACACCCCTGTCCTCTGTTATGGGGTTAGAGCCCTACAGTGGTTGTAAAAGCCTTCACAAGACAGGTACAGGAACTGGACAGGTTCTATATTGCAGAGGCCTTCGGGGGATATTTTACAGCTTTTTTTTATGTTTTTCTGGGATTAAAAACCGAAAAGGCTGATGTTTATTTTGTTCAGTATGAAATGATACGATGTACTAGACAGTAAATGAATTTGTCTGCCTGTTAAAACACGAATGCCTCATCGCAGGGTTTCCCCAATAGCTCAATCAAGATGAACTTCTCAAAGTTATACACGTGCATGACAACCCATAATATTAGCTGAGAAAGCATTACTTTACACACCGTGCTTTCGCTGCCTTCTTGGTTTACGATTTCACATGAAAGAACTGTATCCAATACACAGCGGTCATGAATGAATGGGAGGTATGTGTGCAATCAGACCAGTCGAAGGCATCCCAGATTGAGCCAAGGTTCGGCTGTTGTGGGGGTCTTTACTGCAGCAGTGAGCAGTGCTGTGGGAGACTCGCACTCCGTGACCCCGCTCTGCCGGCACATGCCCAGGTTTTGACAAGTCATTTTGTGCAGCTGAATTCGAGCATGACAAATTGCAGAGGTAATCTCTGCGCAGAGCTATTTGGTGCGGAGATTATACCGTCTTTCTGAGAGGATACAATTTGACACAGCGCACCTTGAGCCTCGCCACATTCAGGGAAAGCCATTTCTTTCTTTGACAGAAGAAGTCAGACATGGAAGCAGAGCATGTCAGCGAACTGAACAACTTCATACGGGCTGGAACAACCTCTCCCTTCGACGCTCGCTGATGTTGAAACGTGGTTGAAAGTTTTTAGGGTTTTTTTCTCAGTTCGTTTATTCAGCTTTACTAGCAGAACTCAGTAAATCTATTCACCAAGTGGTGTGGGTTGTGTACCATTGTGAGATAAATGTATACATTAAATATGAAACCTGGCTTCACCTCTTGCACGAAACATGTTCATTCGATGAAGCTGGTGTAAAAGCAAAGTTTTAAGAAAGTTTTTTCTAACTGTGATCTGTTTGTATATTGATACATTTTTCAGGCTTTTGTCTTTCAATACATTGTATACTATATAATAATACAATTTGGGGAGGATTTCAATGATGTAATAGTGTTGTGTGAATATACTGTATATACCTGTATTCCTGTTTGTTAGACATCATAACTAATCTATTTCTATGCCTTCTGTTTTGAAAGAACTGATTAAAAATCCACTTTTGTAAGCAGGTATGCTTTAATTATTTCTCAAATAATTAATGTTGTAATGCAAAATCCTTTCATGGACTTGGTGGGGTGATATGAATCTGTCTGGCTTATATGTCTCACAAATTCAATACAATGGTCTGCAGCTCTTCCTGGCACACTTAGTGATCAGTCATTTTCCACAGACTTGCTGGGAAAGCATCAGGAAAAAGCAATGTCGACCGTGGAAGGTAATCAGCGTGGTCGCTCTCAGATTCACAGCAGTTTCAAATCAGAATTCAACAACACTGACACTGGAAGATTGAAAGAAGTATAACGTTATATCGCTCGTGAATAATACAAAATGTGGGGATATTCTTATTGGTAAAGTTACTGTAATCAATGTATCCAGATACTTTAGGCTTTGGGAAAAACTAAGAGTTTCGTCCAATGAAATTCATTATAAAGGAAAACGTCTTTTAGAGGCGGGACCTATAAGAATGGGAGTTCTGGGTGCATTCATTGGCCGGGGCTATTCTAAATTGACATCAATTCATCCAATAGCTATCTGATATATTTTCTTTGTTTTGATTACGCACCCAATAGTAATGAATGGAATTCCGGGATGGGTGGGTCCATCCTGAATGCCAGGTAGTGGAGGTGGTGTATCGGAACAGATGGCGGTGGCGGCGGGGAGCGGATTGCTGAATTGGCCGGTGGAGTGGAGGAGTTAACGTACAGTCTTGAGTTGGAGAGTTGGGATCAAAGATGAACTTTATGAAGACTTCACGCGACTGTCTAAGATTAAATGATTTTATGCTATTTCGCTCTGATTTTCTCACCAAGACAGCAGCTACGGTAGTCGAGGCCACCAAGGCCTCGGCATAAATGGATGTGTGATCCTGACGGGAGTAAACCAGGGACCGGTGTTAATTCTACCTCGAACTCTTGGAAACTTTGAGGAGAACAGTCAGGATTACTATCTGGAACGGTTTCAGGGACTCAACGTTTAAATTGTTTCAAACACAGTATCAAATAAGCAGATGGGCATTAACAAAGTTAAAGGGACTGGCTAATGTTAGCTTAGCATAAATGCATTGCTGCTATTAACAACAGCTAGCAGACTGTGCTAGCTAGTGAGTTAGCTACCTAACCACATAATGCAAAAGAGAGTCCAATTATTTGGTAACCAGTTGATTTGTTCTGTTTTCGACATCTAACCAGTCAGCTAGCTACACGGTTACGATCTACCGTTGTTTCACTCCATTCAGCTGGCTCTGTAAATAGGGCATACGCAAACCCTCATCGATCTGCTGCACGGAGGCAGCAATCTGGTTGGAGACTGACTGTTTTTTCGTGACCATACTGGGCTTGCACACCCTCAAATGGGCAGGAATGTAATATCAACAGCTGAAATGGGTTGTTAGTTTTGCTCGATTTTTATTCAGGCTCATGCAACTTTAGTAATCGTGTATGTGGTTGCAACTACGGTTCAAAGGACAGCAAAGCAAACCATCATTTTTGGGTTGTAAAGAATTGTGCACTAGTACTCAGGACGTACCATAGTATTTGGAGTATTACTTGATTGTGATGGGGAATACACTATCATGCTGCGTCTCTCCGGAAGGAAGCCCCAAGTTACCGAGGCAACCGGAGCGCCTTGAAGACTACCAAATCAGTACGGACGTTAGTGACGACACTGGTCCGTACCTGCAGCACATCAGCGACCGAGAGGTGCCTGATGGTAGGTATCGCACATTACCTGGCCGAATGACTGCTGATAACGTTATCTTCCATTCGAAAAGTTTCAACAGATGAAGATTAAATCGGTTGGCCTTCTACCCTTCACCAGTTTTTTTTCCATGTCGCCCTAAATGCTGTAAAGTGTAAAGGTAGTTGTGTGAACGAGAAGCCAGCTTCAATTAAGTCGTTTACAGTTTTTTTTGTTGTTGTTGTTGATTTAGACCGTGGTGGTGTTTTGCTCACCCAGCCCCCGTTGGTAAACATTCACACACACCCTCACAGCTCTCCTTGCTCTTGGAACACCTCTGGGATCCCAAGTCCTCCCTGGTCTAACCAGCCTCCCTCTGGCTCCCAGCTGTATGCCTTTTTATCATGGGTCAGGTTCTGTACCCAGCCAGAGTCCTAACCTTACCCTCCAAACTCCTAGCTTGTCTTAGTGGTATTGGTACCGCTTTGATCCCACTGATAAGGACATTCCATGGAACCCAGCACTGCCCTGGCAGTCTTCCCCCAGATGATATTTAGGCTGGCCATGGGGACGGGGGGGACGGGGGGGTCTGGTTAGAGGAATGGTTGTGTGAGAGTTCTGAGATATCCCTGGTATCCTGGGGATGTGATCCTATAGAGCAGCTGCACTCTTTCTCTCTCTGGTTGTTTCTCTCTCACACACACACACATACGCACGCACACACACACACACACACACACACATACACGCACGCACACACACAGATGTCACTTGCTGATAGACTAACCTTCTCACTCCCATGCGTCTTATCAAACGTAATTTAAGCCCCAGTAGATATGAAATACCTAGTGTTCACAAAAACGCATGTGACTCCGATACCTGTGGTGACTGTTATCGGGCATCGGTCTGCTGTAGCCATGCAGACAGATTGGTTCTCATTCAGACAGAGAATTAGGTAGCAGAGAGGCTGGCTGTTCTGTAGAATGAACATGCTTAGCGTAGATGAGCTTGGCCTGGTCACTGTCCCCACAGCAAGCTAACATCCAATACCTCACCTTTCTGACGTGGTGATATGTTCGTATCATGGTCTTTTTTTGCAGATCTGTAGTACCTCTACTGTAATCACCCAAGACCCCTTCCTCCCTTCCAGTTTATTTGAGCTTAGAGCGTGAAGCCAGGCCAGGGTGACTAAACCCAGTCAGCTGCTGGTAGACTGACCCTGGCCCAGGCTGGGACGGCCTTGGCTTCTCTGGCTCTCAGACCAGAATTCCAAGCTCTGCCTGCCTGCCTGCCTGCCTGCCAGCCAGCCAGCCAGCCAGCCAGCCAGCCAGCCAGCCAGCCACATCTTTGTAACTTTGAATCATCCCACAGCGTGTATAGCTGACGTGGATTGGCTAAGCTCACTCCTATGTAGAAGTACAGACCACCCGTGCCAGAGAGTCACTGGCCTGGCTGGTAGCGGGCGAGCTTGCAGAGTCGTTGCTATGGATTTGGCGTTAAGGATGGGCCCACCTTGTGGTCTCACGCTCTCTGTCTGTGTTGCACGGAGCAGAGCCTTACGCTTCTGAGAACGCTGTTGTTGGCGGGCTCTCTAACTGGCTGGCATAGCTGGCACCCCCTGCTCCCTGCCCCCACCCCTGCCAGAGAGGGAGGGGTCTGAGGAGTGAGGGTGCTCTGTTCTCCAGTGATGAAACTCTCAAACAAAGGCCTCATTGTCAGCCCCTCACCTAACCATGGGACACACCCCCCCCACCCCCCCCACCCTGCCGATTCAGCGCTTCCTAGCTCTTTCAGCGACTTGGGCCATGCTGCTCTTCTTCTACTGTACAGGAAGTGCTGTGACCAGGGGAGGAACAGTTGGCCCAGATCGCTCCCTAGTTATATAGGAGGCTCCTCAGCGTGCGACTAATGAATGAGTCATCGACTCCACAGTTATTCCTGTTTCCTTCGAGTCAGAGGCTTATGATGTTGTTATGGTGACGATGCCCAGAAGGAAGCGTGTGTCAGGACTGTCCTCTTTATTACTTAAGACAGTAGGAAAACATGCAGGACTATCACTCACTGAACTGTATCTACTCCTGTAGCTGCTGTCAGACGTGTGTGGTGTTGTAGATATACACTTAATGGGCTGTTTTCCCCTTTGAGTTCCACTGACTAGTTCCACTGACTAGTTCTAGTGAAGACAGCAGATCTGGATGGAGGTCTAGGAATGTGTTTCACTCTGCATGTTTCTGGGACTTGCTCAGATAGTGTTTCACCTTATCTGTGTGTGTTTCAGAGCTAGCACTGGAGTCCAACCCGTCCGACCACGCCCGGGCCAGCACCATCTTCCTCAGCAAGTCTCAGACAGATGGTGAGTAATAACTTATTTCCACACAGGAGGAAGATGGCTTGTGTACACACACACACACACATACACATACATGTATACACGCACACACCTACACCTCTATAGGAGGGAGGTTACCTGCAAAATGGGTGACTCAAACTGCTGTGTGTGTTTTAGTGCGAGACAAGAGGAAAAGTAACCACATCAATCACGTGAGCCATGTGAGTATCTGGATGAACAGCCTGTGTTGTGTTTGGCTAATGGGGCATAGTTGGCTTTGCTCCTTGCTCTAAGAAAGATGCCTTAACAGAAGAGACCGCCAAGAGAAGTCACACACACTCTGTGTCAAGGAAATCCTGACAGAAGAGCAGGTTTGCTTGGTCGGTTTTAATTGGATTGCAGAGATGCAGTCCTGCTAGGTCACAGCCACTGGTAGCGACCTATGCAAAACCTACGCACAGTTAAAGGGCCTGATCTCTAAAAATAGATGTTCTCTCTTTTGCCAGGTCTCTCCTGGTCCCCTATCGAAGAAGTACAGTTCCTGCTCCACCATTTTCATAGACGACAGTACGGTCAGCCAGCCCAATTTAAAAAGCACAATAAAATGGTGCGTATAGTCGACCCAGCTGCTCACGCAAACACGCCACCTCTGATGTCATGCTCTCGAGAAAAGCGTTTGTCAGCCGCGATGCTCATATGGAATCATTCCTGTTCCTCTGCTTCTCCCTGCAGCGTCACGCTAGCAATATACTACCACATTAAAAACAGGTGGGTGGAAAAGGTTTGACCTTTTCAACCGAATTCCCCCCGTCGACACGCCACACCATGCCTCCACGCCCTGCTGTGTCAGTGCACTGCTCTGATGAAGGCTGTATCTCTCTCCTCTGTCTCCCCCAGGGACTCAGACAGGTCTCTTGACATTTTCGACGAGAAGATGCACCCGCTATCGGTGAGTAGGTTAGGCCCTTGTCACCTCGGGGGCGTGATGAGCTGGGCTGTGGTTATTCACTGGCTCTGAAGAGCTCTTGTCGTGGTGGGAAGACCTTTCGAGGTGGGACGCTGTCTGTTAAACGGCTGTTTGCTGGGTGTTTTAAAGGATTGTTTCTCCCTGGCCATTCCCACAGAGAGACCAGGTACCTGATGACTACTCACGGACAGATCCGGAACACAAACTGATCTACCGCTTCGTCCGAACGCTGTTCAGCGCCGCGCAGCTCACCGCTGAGTGTGCCATCGTCACGCTGGTGAGGAACCTGTTTAGCGTCGGCTCGTCCGCACCGACTGAATGAAAACAGTCGGAGCGCACTGAGATCGTTTCACTCGATCCAGTAGTTACAGGTGCTCTTTTTAAACCGCAACATCCGACCACCAGAGAGCAGCAAAGTAACACAATTCAGTAATCTGAACCCAGCCGGGGTAGAGACACGGACCATGACACGAGCCACAGCCCTGAGCCACCCAGGATGATCGCTGCCTGCCTGTCTGTCCGTCTGCCTGCCTGCCTGCCTGTCTGTCTGTGTGTCCCTTTGACCCCCCCTGACCTCTGGTCCAGGTGTATCTGGAGCGCCTGCTGACCTACGCTGAGATGGACATCTGTCCGGCCAACTGGAAGCGCATGGTGCTGGGGGCCATTCTGCTGGCCTCCAAGGTGTGGGACGACCAGGCCGTATGGAACGTGGACTACTGCCAGATCCTCAAGGACATCACTGTAGAGGACATGTACGTAGACGTCAGAAACACACACACACCACACACCACACACACTATCATTAGGATTTACTGTTTTACCTCAGATTGAGGTTTAGAACCAAGATTTACTCTGACGGGGAATTGTTGAAAGGCGCAGGACCAGGGTACCTGTACTTGGTGCAAATAGCAAATGAACTTCAATCTTGAAACACAGGAGATAGCCGCTGACAAATCCACAGACGTTTTTCCTCATGCCTTGTATTGGCGGATATGTTCCTACCCTATTGTGTCATGTATCCAGAGCGATGAGCTCAAAGCAGAGGGAGGCAGGCTGATTAAGAGAGGATGGAGAGAGACCGAGACTCGGCACAGGAAAACAAATCTCCCAGCAATCAGCGCTGTGCTGCCATCCTCTCTGGGAACTCTCCATCAGCAGGTGGAGAGGCTGGGCTGGAATCTTCTGTTATAGACCCCGGGGTTTATTTAGTGGACAAGTGGGTTTTGCGCGTGTGTGTGTTTGTGAGAGAGAGACTGTCTGTGTGGCGTGGGTTTGTTTGGTCCATATTCCTCTCTCTCTGTAACCATCTCTCTGCTCGCCCTACGCTCTCAGGTCTATTTTCATCCATCTATTGAAGTGCTCTTTGTGAGCTAGGCCAGGCTTGGAGGGGTGGAGAGGACTGGGGGAGAGGACCGGAGGAAAGGGGGAGGGGGGAGGGGGGGGCTCTCGAGTGCTCTCATCGCTCACACATAATGGCCCCAGCTCTCGCCCGCTCCATTAGTTGCCCCGGGAGACCGGATCCCCCCCCCCCGTCTGGCCCCCTCACCCTGCCCTCACCACCCTGTTCTGAGGTCTCATCTCCTGGATGCTGTCTCCGTGGAGATGAGGATGAGGAGGCTGTCTGTGGTCTGGGCAAGCCGTGTCAGGATGCTCCCTCAGGGATAAGTCTGTCTCTGTGTTCTCCTATGTGACGGGTGTTCCAGTTCAGGGTGAGTGGGTGTGGTTCTCCTAGCATCGCAAGCTTAAGGAAAAACGACTTCCTAGTCTCAGTAATCAGAGTGTCTGAAGGTTCCTGGGCTGGGATCAGCTTGATGCTCAGTAGTAGACAGCAGTCTGACTCACCCCACAGACAAACTCACGGCCAGTCCAGACCTTTGTCGAAGGTCTACAAACACCTACCTGTGTGTATGTGTGTGTATATATATATATACTTTTGTAACTTTCTCTCTTTACCTCTATCTCTTTCTCTCTCTCTCTCTCACAGGAACGAGATGGAGAGACACTTCCTGGAGCTGCTGCAGTTCAACATCAACGTCCCGGCCAGCGTTTACGCCAAGTATTACTTCGACCTGCGCTCCCTGGCGGACGAGAACAACCTGAGCTTCCCTCTGGAGCCCCTGAACAACGAGCGTGCTCAGAAACTGGAGGTACTGCGCTGCAAAGACCATCCATAGAGACGGTTTGATCGTTCAGCTCCAGAGGTGTTGATGTTTTAACTCACAAACGAATGTGGGAATGACTCTCTGTCTGCAGGCCATCTCCAGGCTGTGTGAAGACAAGTACAAGGACCTGAGCCGGTCAGCCATGAGGAGGTCCTTCAGCGCTGATAACCTGGTGGGCATCCGACGCTCCAACGCCGTGCTTTCATAGGTTCCCCCTGACAACCTCCGACCTCTTACGCCTCAACCAACGGCCACCCCCAAACCCCAGCCGACTCATCCTTCAGAACCATACGGGCTTCAGCCAGCAGCCTTGGCTGCCATTGGCTGACGACGAAAGCTTGACATGGGTTGGCCAATGTAAAACACTGATCTGGAACCAGGCTACAATGACCCCGCCCCCCCCCTTCCCAGTTCCAACCCCATATCCTTCTTACCTCTAAACCCTCCATCCATGGAAGAGACTGTTGGACAGCAAGTCCGCCCCTCCCCCCAGCAGCCCCTCCCCCCAGCAGCCCCTCCCCCCACCCTGAGCAGAAGAACTAAACTACATAGATAAAATACTTGTTTTGTTTATTTTGTTGTTTTCTTGCTTACTATGTAGGCTACTAGCTGTGAAATTGTCTGTTTTTCAATTGAAATCCTTTACAGATGGTATTTTAAATAAACACTAATCATGTAACAAACCTTCTGTATTGCGAATCGACAGACGACACTCTTCCGATTGGTCCACAGTTTAATTCTCTACCAGTCAAACTGCAATTTCATAAATAATATCAAAAATCTCAGCCATGGATTTGACACATTTCACGTTCTCCAGGAGTACTGTATATACAGATCTGCAGTCTAGACTCATCCATAGAAGGATTCCCAAACCAGTTTATAAATGGTGGATGGAACAGTCACACACACACTCACACACACACTCACACTACAAACATGCTATTAATCAAGAGATGGGCTAATAAATTAAATATAGAGGCTCTGAACCATTTTTAGATCATTTTAGAAATCTGTGGTTTGAAAGAACATGGGCTTCTAACCTGGAACACACAAGGGCATGGACATGACCACAGCAAGGAAGAGAAAGTTCAACATAATGGTTTGAGTTTCAGTCGGTACTGAAGGAATCTACTATCTTGAAGATCGACATGTGTTTGGGGTTTTTTTTTTGGTTACCATTTTAAAGAGGCTTTTCCTTTCATGAACCAAATTACACAAAGACTGCTGTTAGACATTTTACCATTGTTGAAATAGCTAAGTATGAAACAAGTTTGCTAAATGGACTTCCTACTCTGCAGATGAATGTTGTACTTTACATGTTGGGACAGGTGGGTGGTTGAAGCACACACCACTAGGGGGCAGACAGTGCAACGGTACAGAGAAGGGTATTTACAATTCACCATAATTCACCTAGCCAGTCCTTACTGCAGCATACACATATATACATACACACACAATTTCATCACAGGGGACTAGCGGAGAAAATAATGTTTTCGTTTTCCAAGATCTTTTCCACACTCTCAGCGTTCCCAAGTTCCTTGGATAGAATCTGCCGCTGAAACCATACAAGATGTTCTATAGCACAAATAGACAGAACACAGGAATAAATACAGTGCTGCAGACTGGTGTGCAGGGATGAGGTCTGTGTAGAGGATCTAACCAACCTCTTCTTTTATCCCTGGTCAAGTTCCAGAAGGTCCATCTGAAGGCTCACAAAACATCTAAAAGAACATCTAAGCTCTCGCCTGTATTCAGTATCTTACAGCTCTGGCTTCCCCAGAAGCCCATCTCATTAGATGAAACATTTGAGCTTGTTTGTGTCTGAATGGGACAGCTAGCGAGGGCAGGTTGGTTGATAAGGTTCCTCCCGTCCAGTCCTGCGCCTGTTACGTCGCCCTCCTCCATGACGCTCGCCTGTCCAGGTCGAGGTGGGCGGTCCCTCAGACATCAGGGAGTCTGGACACGCACGCGCTTATCACACACCCTCCACAGGTGTGTTTATATGTGCGAAGGAGGGGAAGGTTTGTGGTAGGAGCCTGCGGGGATAGAGACCCCTGGGTGGGCTGTCAGTGCTGTGCTTGGCTCGCTGTACATGGAGGTGGGTGCAGCGGCCTTGTGGGTCCAACAGGGGCAGCAGCGAGCGGTGAAGCGTCGCCACGACTCCAAAGTCTTCCCTGACCAGATCCACACCCCTGAGGTGATGCCCACCACCAGGCACATGAAGTACTTGAGCATGAACACGGCATAGTCGGGGCCCAGACCCAAACGCTGCCGCTCCGCCTGGCAGGAACAGGCCAGAGCGCGGTCCCAGCTGGGCCTGTAGTGCTGCTCGTACACCAGGCAGGCCAGCACGATGGTAGCCGGCACCGTGTACAGCACGGTGAACAAGCCAATCCGGATCATCAGACGCTCCAGCTTGTCCGTCTTGGTCCCTCCCTGCTTGATGATGCTGCGGATGCGGAAGAGGGACACGAAGCCAGCCAGGAGGAAGAGGGAGCCGGTGAAGAGGTAGACCACCAGGGGAGCCAGGACGAACCCCCGCAGGCTCTCCAGACTCTGGTTCCCCACGTAGCAGATCCCCGCCACAGGGTCCCCATCCACGGTGCTGAGGGCCAGCACCACGATGGTCTTCACACTGGGGATGAGCCACGCAGCCAGGTGGAAACACTGGGAGTAGCCTGCGATGGCCTCGCTGCCCCACTTCATCCCTGCAGCCAGGAACCAGGTGAAGGATAGGACCACCCACCAGATGGATGACGCCATCCCGAAGAAGTAGACAAGCAGGAAGACCAGGGTGCACAGGGCGGGGCCTGTGGTGTCATACAGGATGTGCTGCTGCTCACCGCCAACGCCGCTAGCGCTGCTGCACGCCACGCGCTCATGCCCCACCACCAGCCGGATGATGTAACCCAGGGAGACGAATAGGTAGCAGGCAGCAAGGAATATGATTGGCCGCTCTGGGTACTTGAAGCGCTCCATGTCGATGAGGAAGGTGGCCACGGTGGTGAGGGTGGAGAAGAAGCAGAGGACAGACCACAGCCCCACCCAGAAGGTGGTGAAGGCTCTCTCCTCCTGGGAGAAGTAGGGGTGGTGGCAGGGCTGGGCGCAGTTGGGCAGGGGGCCGGTGGACACTCGGTTGTACAGCGGGTGAGCCTCCCTCTTGATGGGCACCAGTGGGTCTCGACAGCGGCACTCCCGGTCACACTCTTGGGGGACCGGGGGTCTGCGTCGGGTGGCACTGCCCTTGGGGGTGGGCTTGGGAAAGGGTGGGGAGATGGTGGTCTCGCTGCTGTTCTGGTCCATACACAGGGTCTCGTCCCCAAGCATTGGCAGCTGCTCGCAGCTCATCCTCTCTGGCCACTCGAAGCCATACTGGCTCATGAGGGGCGAGCAGCCTCGCTTGGCTCGCTCGCACACAGACCTGCACGGAGGCAGGGGTTTCTTGTAGTCAGCCAGGCAGATGGGGGTGTACATGCTGCAGAGGAAGAAGAGCAGATCTGGGGAGCAGCGGATTCTCACTAGTGGCCAGAACTGATGCACCTCCAGGCCCACCTCCTCCTGGGTGTCATGGTTGAACTGGTTGGGCATGTATGTGAAGTTATAGCCGATGCCTTTGCACATGGGCACCGTAATGGGCTCGCACACAATGTCCTTAGAGGCGCCTTGCGCGAGCCGGGGCTGCTGGGAGAGTAGCAGTAAGAGCAGCCAACGGACGACACCGCACAGCGGGGGCTTTACCGTGGTCGCCATGGGACGAGGTGGGAGCGGGAATGAGAGGTGGGAGATAGTTCCGTTGAAAGACCAGGTAGTAAAAAAAAATGACAGGAATTGCTGTGTGTAGACTTGAGTATTTTCTCAGCTCAGTCCCTTCTTTAATTTATGACTGCATCTCGGAAATATGAAATCCCAAAAGGAAAAGGTAATTGCTCCAGCAGCATGTCCACGATCCTCTGTTCTATAAATCACGGGCAAGCTCCATTCCAGACCGAAGGCGCATTTTGTTCCAAAAGCACAAGCACCTTACCAATGAGGCATACATACACCATAGGACCGCTTAGCTAACTACAGTTCAGTTTAGTTCAATGAACGGTTGGATTAAAGGTCACAAAAGTCTCCAAATGAGTTGACTGTCGATCGGAGTTGAAGTGTAAATCATTGACCCAGGCTTGAAGAGGTTTAGAGAAGAAAGTTAATTTCCCTCTTTGGCATTTTTGGTCACGATCCAATTAATTGAACAACTCAATAACATTTTACTCACAATTTCCTTTTCCAACAGTTATTCCGCATGGCAGATTGTGTCGCCTGTGATGCGTTAATGAGACAGGAACATACGTTTTACATACTTCAAACAACTGATCTATAGAATGTTGTCACGGTTTCATAGAAAAGCGTAAATCGTCCGTCTGAGATTGATTTGAAGCCCAGGTGAATTCCCAAGAAAACAGAATCCACTTGCTGTATCCTTTCTCCGGTAGCCCAATATAGGCTGGCCGTCGTAGAGTTTAAACAGGTCTCAGTAAATTTCCTTCTCTCTTCTGTCTCCAAAGTTTGAGCAACTTTTGCGTTATCTTAAATAAGGTGTAACTTAGATTACACTTGGGGTGTTTTCAAACAGCGAATCCCAGCACTTGTTTTCGAAATTTGCCTCTTCTGATATTAGTAGGTATCGCTGTGTCGTCTTTCATATCTCACCGCTCACCAACCGAAATAATTTATTCCTCTGCCAAAGTGGAAGAGACCCCTCCTGCTACAACACGCACAGAACGCCCACCTCATCCAAGCGCCAACCCCTCGCGTATTCATAACCATTGACCACGGCCTGTTCGGATGGTATCCTACTCGCACTTCGACACCACGCCCCCTGTATCTTCTCAACCAATCATACCGGGATGAGGGCTATCTACCAAATAGGTTCATTTATGGATTATCTTGATGTACCGGATGCCCGAGGACAGGTGGCTTTTTGAGAAATAACGTTGCACCTGCGCTCTTTGCTGTCAAGTTATAAAGCAATTAAGTAAAACGTAACGTCTATTTGAGAAATTACGCCAAAAAGTCACATTAGACCAGCATTTGTCCTATGACTAAAATGCATGTCATGGTTACAACATGAATGAACTTTTGCCCTATGGTAGGCCAGGAAAATCTTCATGTAATACAGGATATGACACAATACATGGATGCAGAAGGCATGCGGAGCAGGATGTATGGACAAGTCGGAGGCAGCAAAGCAGACAGAGTTTACTAACAAATCAAACGTGGGAAGTGTCCTGCCAACAGACAGGACAAAGAGAATGCACACACAGGGAATATTTTGACACTGTGTCATCGTCAGCCTGTGTGTGTGTGCGTGCGTGCGTGCGTGTGTGTATGTGTGTGTGTGTACGTGTGTGTTAGAGACCTGAGCAGAATTGTCGAAGCTCGGAGTGTAAGCAACCAAGCCAACAAACAATAAACAACCTAATTTCTTCATAGACTCAAAAGTATTCCAGCAATGACGATGACCGTGCGCTTGATCTAATCACAAATCGATAACAGTGGCATGCAACGTGCTCTGATTATAAACAGCGTGGTTCGAACGTTGCTTTTGTACCGTAACATGACGTTCGATGGAATACTTTCCCACTGAAGATCCCCACAGACAGTTCACACACTCCGAACAGTTGCTGATTATCTGTCCCTGGGTCCTGGCAGCCATCCAGCTAATGCTTTCACAATCAGTGCAGGCAAAGGTAGGGAGGGAAGGTAAACAGTAGACATGCTTTGTATGCATGTTGCCGGAGCACAAGGGACTGGGGCTAAACATGCATGACAATGGAGCCGACACGCAAACCGCAAGCGCACGCACACGCAAGCTTTAGGGCTGTGACTGTTTGACCTGCGTCACTAAGGTCAGAGGGTGTCCACAAGGGACGTGGCAATATTTACTCACAAGGGAAATATTTACTGTTATTGTCTCTACATCAGCCCTGCGTTGGACATTGTGTGCGCAAATAGGTTGGGTGGAGAGTACATTTTCTCATCGTTGTAGACAGCGAACCAGCTTATGAGCACAGGGCTGGATTCTGATGGGAACTCTGCTCCCAAACACCCAGGTTTTGGACGTTTATTGAAGGAATTCTCTGTGGCCAAGCAGGTGTGGGACTTGTGTCCTGTTCGGCTGACACAGGTTGCCTTCTTGAGTCCAAAGGTCTAGAGGGGTGTGTCTCTCCCTGTGTGTGTGTGTGTGTGTGTGTGTGTGTGTGTGTGTGTGTGTGTGTGTGTGTGTGTGTGTGTGTGTGTGTGTGCAAGTGCTAACAGCTAAGTCAAGAATTTCTATTGCCTGTTAACACCCAGATTACATTGGCTCAACCACAAGTTACAAAGATAAATGAGAGCAAATAGAAAGGCTTGCATTCCTAAAAGCCTCTGGGCTATCAATCAAATACACACAAACACACACTCACTAATCCCTGTAGTAATTCCCCCCCCCCCTGCCCACCCCCCTTCTCTGCCCCCCAGTGCATGAGCTATTTGACAAAGACTTAAGCAGAGACAGGACACATTCAGGCTGACCTGCATCATTGACATATCTGGAACCCTGTCTGACAGCAAGGTAAACTCCGTCTCCCCTTATCACTGACAGACATGTGCTGGGATGGGAAAGAATGCTTGAGAAACAACCCCAAAGTGTTGGAGACTAAACCTGTGTCGCTGCTTCAACTCTTCCCATGTCATCTGCCTTCTGTCTTCCTCTCCCCCTCCATCCCTCCTGCTCTCCCTCCCTCTCTCCCCCTCCATCCCTCCCTTTCTCCCCCTCCAGAGGGTTAGGGCTAGCTCACATGCCCGTACAGGTGTGCGCACAAAAGCCTTTATCCTTGCTCCTCATTCATCTACCTCTGTAGACAGTGTACAGAACCAGCTAAACACACGCACACAAAGGCTGATGACACAATGTCAGACATGTTCATGTGTAAGTGTCCTCACAATGCTGTCTCAGTGCTTCAGTACCTAGTTCACGACGTGCGCGATCATTCGTCAACATACACGCACATATAATCTTTTTTTTTTTTAACAGGGTCCAAGGTTCTTTCAATATTTGTTGTCCATGTTTTCAGATTCAAGGTCCACCGGCTCTACATGTACATGTTTTTGATTCTTCTAGTCTCTGCTATAAACTTTGTTGACCTGTGTTTAAGTTGACTCACAGGATACACGGTCGAGGGGAGAGTGAACCTAGCTGCTACGGGACACCAGGTCTATTTTAAGTCTTGGCTGTGGGTCTATCATGGGTCCAGAATGTATCCTGCAGAACCACACTTGATATTGTTCAAATCCCATTCTGATACTAGTGAGAGACTGTGGCGTTTAAGGACTCCCCAGGAGAACGCCTGCTCTGATCCAGGTCAGCTGTGACACACAGGCCACGCCAGCCTTTGTTTAGCTGTGGCACATCAGGGGGCAGTGTGTGTGTGTGCGTGTGTGTGTGGTGTGGTGGGGGGGGTCATTGCCTACTCTCCTCCTCTTTCACAAGATCAGACTCCAACGTTCTATCCCAGGTTGCAGTTGCCTACCTCTCCTCCCCTCCCCTCCCCTCTCCTCCCTTCCCCTCCCCTCCAGTCGTCTTTTTCTCTTTAAACCCGTCTATTGTTTTCATTTTCTGATGGTATTTCTGCTTGCTTGTTGTCCAGGCCCTAAATGAGTCTTGACTGGCCCCCGGGCCAGTGGGCAAGCACAAAGGAGCGTGTTCCACTCGCTACAGTTGAGCCATTGTGGCCGCTGACAATGCACTAATTGGCGACGACAATTAAGCGCGGTCGACACTCAGGTTCAATTTGCCTGCCCCTCGATCCAAATCGCAGGCAAATGAGTCAGGCGATCCACTCTCTGCATGCACACATACAAGCACACACGCACGTTCACTCACGGACGCATGCAACGTTCCTCCCGCTCCGCTACCATGTTCCACCGTAAGCTCTGTTCTGGTTCTGAAACCGGAACAGAATTAGACTGGGGACGCGAAGCACGTCAAATATGTAACATGAACATGCAGTTCAAATGAAGACGGTCTACACCGGTAATATCTATAGTAAACAATAGTAAAATGCAATGTCAATGTTATATCAATGTCCGTTCTATCTGAATCTATGGAGCTTCAGTTTACTGTATCTATACATATATACTTTATGTGCGTATGAAGTCACCCATGAAATTACAAGACGCAGAAGATGGTTAAGTTATTTTATTGGCATCAGTGGCAGATCAAAATGAAAGAGCCGTTTGGTTGTGGAACATGAGGGTGTGGACTTGCATAAGAGGGGAGCTGTGACACATGACTGAAAACAAACCCAGAGCCCAGGACAGGTGTGGTGGACCAGCCATCATCAGCTCTGCTGTCCTGGTCCGGCCCCGAGACCAGACCAGTGCAAGACATCATCACGACCCAACGACGACACAAGCTGAGGTGGGGGGGAGGGTTGGGGGGGGGGGCTGTGTTTGTACAGTGGGTGAGTCTGGGGTTGATATGCAGGAGAACAGCCTGTGAGTCATATCCCTGATGTCCGACACCAAGAGGTTGAAGCAGCAACATGAGCTAGTCCTACCAACTCCGAAGAGAGATACGCACTCTTTCACCAGGTCCTAGACGCACTGTACACGCAACTCACCACAGGTTCTAACAGGTACGAGGGGTTCATAGGCGAGGGTGAAATGGTTTAAGGAAGAATCCCATTTGTCACAACGGACGACACCAGATCTTTCACAGTCGATCAGCAGGATTGATTTGCACCAGTGGTTTAAGGCAGGCGAACAAACACACAATAAATACATTTGAAATGACTTAAAGCACGAACACATACTTCCTCGTTCTTCTACGCAGCAAAGCTGTTCCCTGTAAAATACTGTCATAACAGTGGCAAACAATAGCAAAAAAAACAAACAATTCATAGTGCAAATGACCTCACATGTAAACAAAGCACAATGCTAACGAAGCTGCATTTCGACGCCCGCCGTTCCCTCCGATCAAGCCAGTCTCCAGAGATATAAATATAAAAGTACTGCACCTACAGGACCCAGGTTAAAAGCTTCTCTAAAATACCCCAGGTGTGCTCGGTGGGTTTGTTTTTATCGGTGCGACGAACGACCTCTCCTTCGCCTGATATGATTCCGGCTTTGTCAGCGAGCTAACCGAGCGAGATAATAGGGATTCACTGGAAGCATTGGTAAGTGCTTCGAGGAAGAGAGAAGGATAGGGACAGGTGGCTATAAGGGAAAGCTTGGGAGTAGAAAGGCAGGTAGCCCGCTAGGTTGCATAGGGAGGATACTAAACGCAGTCTAAAGCTTGTCTCTTTCATTGACCTGTAGGGTTCAAGCACGGTACAAAAAAGGAAAGAGGGAAGTGGGGAATGAGGAAAAGGCAACAATGCAAAAAGCAATATTATTGCCCAAGTACTGTACATAGTTCAAGTCGTGAAGATTCGTTTTTGCGCGCCTGTACACTCGTACACACACACACTCGTACACACACACACACACTCGTACACACGCACACACCTTCACCACAATAAGTCAGAGGTGTAGGCTCTCAGTGTTTCTGGCTACGGCTCAGAGTTGGAGACTGATATGAAACCTTGACAGGAATTCTGAGCAGGTTTTTTGACCAGTTTGAATATACAGATTAGGGTTTACCAGACGCTCTAAACAAGGGAACATATATGATTCCAACCATTCGGCCATATATCTACTGGTGAACCCATTCAGTGGCTTAGCATCCTTTAACATGCATAATAGTGCAAACACATTGGGGGGGAATGACGGGAAAAGAAGAGGAGGAAACTGAGGAGAGGAGGAGACGGGGGGGTAGGAAGGAGAGAGGGAGAGAGAGAGGGAGAGAGAGAGAGGGAAAGAGAGGGAGGGAGAGAGCAAGAGAGGGAGAGAGAGAGAGAGAGAGAGAGAGAGAGAGAGAGAGAGAGAGGAGGGATGAGAGCTCTAAGACGTTTGATTCAGCATACAGTGCTAATCAAACATAAGAGCAACCACATCCACAGGACCTTGCTGCTGTAGCGGAGAACGTGGGCAGACAAACAGACAGACAGACAAGCGGGCAGGGCAGTCTGGGGGGCAGAGGTCATATCTAGGGCCCAAAGGTCCTCGAGATGAAGACAGACAATGACATCACAGTCTCTGGTACCAGCTGTTGCTCTCCACCCACATCACGTCTACAGGCTTGTCTGGCCTGGCCCTGCCCTCAGGTGTGTGTGTGTGTGTGTGTGTGTGTGTGTGTAGCCGGCTGGCAGAGCGGCCAGCTGCAGAGTCATTCTGGCGGGTGTAGACCTTACTCCCTGTAGAGAGTGTATATATATATATATATATATATACAGTAGTATATAGTAGCAGGCCCTCTATAAGATGAAAGCCCAGGTTAAACAGGGGAGACAGGTTCAGGTTCCTCAGTAGAAGGTCCACACCTGAGACCCTGGGAGGGGTCAGGTGACTCCTCACAGCAGGTGTGGAACACACCCTCCTGACAGGTTGTCCTCAGCACGCAGGCCAGGGCCCCGCTCTTCCACGCGCATGCGCTCCGTTTCACTTTCGAAAACAGCAGCCCGCTGGAGACGAGGCACCCTGCGGATTTACATGTGAGGGTGTGTATGCGTGTCAGCATGTGTGTGTGTGTGTGTGTGTGTGTGGGTGGTGTGGGGGGTGGGGAGCGGGGGGGCAGGAGGGGAGTTCAGGTGTCCTGGTAGGGCAGCTCGAAGCAGCCGGGAGTGTGGTCATCCGAGCTCCAGAAAGAGGAGGGTCTCTTGTGGAGCTCCCTGCGGACGCAGCGAGGACACGGCTGGGCACGCTGGCGACACTCGGTGTGGAACACGGCTCCGCAGCCCTCACACCTGGACACACACATGCACACACCAGAAACCTTCTTATGAACGCCAACACTGTGTGGGGGACTCCTCCACTGTGTGAGCTGGGACACTGCTGCTAGCTGCGGCCTAAAGTCTAGCCTAAAGCCTAGCCTAAAGTCTAGCCTAAAGCCTAGCCTAAAGCCTAGCCTAAAGCCTAGCCTAAAGCCTAGCCTAAAGTCTAGCCTAAAGCCTAGCCTAGCCCAAGGCCAGACCTACAGCTGACCTAAATCCCTGGAACGGTTCTTCGGAACACCACCGCGGATCTAATCTGGCGCTCCGAGGAGAGAGGAGGAGATAAGACAGGGTGTCAGAGCGGAGCTCTCGGAGAGAGAGACAGAGAGGGGCCATAGGCTCATGCTTATCAGGATCAGGTGAGGACTGGTCAAAGTCCAGGCAGGGACAGGAGTCCTGTGATGTGCAGGGGTGACAGTGCTGTCCGTTATCCTGACCTAGCCTTCCCAGCAGTCATAAACTGAAGCAGGAAGCGGTTGAGGTGTGGCGTTGCCTGTCAGTGTGATGCAGTCATTAGCTCTACAGAGTCCTGGAGGAGGAGGCACAGATGGAGGGCTGGCGTATCATATCTAAGCACATATTAACACAGTCACTGGGCAAACACAGCCACACTTGACGACACACACACACACACACTAATGTGCACAATCAGTCAGGCATGTGTGTGGAGTTTATTGGAGACAGACACTAATGATGATGGATCCATCTTAACAGTCTCTGTCCTCGCCTCCCCTCCTCTCTCCTCCTCTCCCCTCCTTTCCTCTCCTCTGCCCTCCTTTCCTTTCCTCTCCCCTCCTCTCTCCTCCCTTCCCCTTCCTCTCCCCTCCCGTGTGCACTGGCGTGTGAACGAGGCCCAGGCTAGCTGCTATCAGTGGCCTGGCATGAGCTGTAGAGGAGACTGACAGCACAAGGCGCTAGGAGGGATTAACTGTCCCTGTCCAGCAGAGTAGCAGGGTTGTCACACAACACAGACCACCTCTGCTAGTCCTGTTAAGACCCCCCCCCCATCCCCCTCCCCAACCACCAGACAGGGGGTAGGATTGGGAGTGAGGCCCCCATGGAAAGAGAAAGGGTTCACCTTTCACCTTGAGCAAAGCCAATACCTCGCAGTATTCAGCTAGTAACCCTAACCAACAGAGCCAGGTTCACCAATCCAGTTGGAGGAGGTGGATACCTGGCTGGCTGGACCAGCCCCGTGCTAGTGTCTGCTCTCACCTCTTAGTGGCGCTCTCCTGGAAAGGGTAGATGACCTGTCCGTTCTGACACATCTCACAGATGAAGCCCTTCTCCCTGCACAGGCTGCAGCTGTACACGTGGGAGCTGGCAAACTTGATGACCTTGGACAGGAAGGGAGCCAACTTCCCATCTATCACCTGGAGGAGGAGAGGAGGACAGGAGGGATGGGAGGAGGAGAGGAGGACAGGAGGGATGGGAGGAGGAGAGGAGGAGGACAGGAGGGATGGGAGGAGAACAGGAGGAGGACAGGAGGGATGGGAGGAGGAGAGGAGGGTGGGAGGGATGGGAGGAGGAGAGGAGGGCAGGAGGGATGGGAGGAGAACAGGAGGAGGATAGAAGGGTGGGAGGAAGAGAGGAGGAGGACAGGAGTGATGGGAGGAGGAGAGGAGGAGGACAGGAGGGATGGGAGGAGGAGAGGAGAAAGACAGGAGGGATGGGAGGAGGAGAGGAGAAAGACAGGAGGGATGGGAGGAGGAGAGGAGGAGGACAGGAGTGATGGGAGGAGGAGAGGAGAAAGACAGGAGGGATTGGAGGAGGAAAGAAGGACATTTTGGTAAGCAAACCATGCAGAGCTTATTGCATTTTTTAGGATTCTTCTGGATTTGAGAATTAGGACCAGTGCATGGTTGGAATGCCATGAGGTGCAGCATGGACATGTTAAACTGTTTGGAAATGGGAGGGCAGAGAGTTCTCCTCCTGGTGGGACACTGCTAAGGTGGGGGACGGGCAGGGAAGAGAGTTCATGTCAAATTCACAGGAATTCACATCAAACCTAATGACCGATCGCTGAGAAAAGAACGGAGAGGCTGAGGGGGTGGAGGAGAGGAAGAGAGAGAGAGAGGGGGAGAGAGAGAGAGAGGGAGAGAGCTTGAGAGAGAGAGAGAATGACATTGAGAGAGAGAAGGCAGGCCATTTCTGGGGTACGTTTGCAAAAAAAAAAAAAAAAAAAAAAAGTGAATGCCATTTCCCGGCCCTGCGTAGTTCGACATGGGCAGAGGCTTTGAAAAGGGGCTTGTTGGAAACCGTGCATTGTGGGCTAGTGAATGGGCCGGGGAAGGGGCCCAGACCTCCAGAGCACACTCACCCCAGGGGCAGGGACAAGTGGCTACACCTGGCAGCACCATGGCCCACCAATTAAAGAGCCTGCCAGCATTCTTCAGCCAGGACAAGGAGGGCCCGCAGAAAAGAGGGGAAGACACAGGCAAGGAGTGGCTGAAGGGGGGGAGGGGGGGAGGGAGGGAGGGAGAATAGTAGACCACCCCTGTCCCTATAGTGTGCACACATACACACAAGCATGTGCTCGTCTTCAGACACACACGCATGTGCACACGCGCACACGCACACACTCACACACTCACACACTCACACACTCGCGCGCGCAGGGAGGGTGACTGGATGGGAATATTTCAGCCCACGTTGCCTAGTTGTAGAACATCCTGTATCATAAATGCCATCATCCATAATGGCTGCACCAGAGGGCACAGCAAACCTGGATATATTGAGAGAGAGAGAGAGAAACAGTGTTTTTCTCCTCCCAAACAGGTACGGCAGTGAGGGAGAGCAGGTCTGGGAGCTGAGGGGAACCTGGAGCGATCCATCACCCTTACGGCCACTCCCTTCCTCTGTTCTCCACCTCTCCCATAGCATCATAAGGAGCCATCCATCACTCAGACCTCCCCATCACCCTCCCGCTCCTTCTCTAATTCAGGACCCTCCCCCCCCATCCCTATGGTACTACTCTGCCCTCTCTTTCTTAGTCTCCCTCTTCATTTCTCCCTGCGTACCCACCCTCTGTCTCTGTCTGCCCCGCCAGTTCCAGGGCCCGCAGGCAGGCAGCCAGTCCCTCCCGACACTGGGCCACACCAGATGATGTATGCGGCCCCTGATCGATGGTGACATGGGGAGTAATTAAGAGGCTCGATAATGTAACTGGGCAGAATGAGACAACTGGCAACAGGCTGTGGGTGGCTGACTGATGCTCAGGACGGAGGGTGTGGGGGGGGGGGAGGTGGAGGAAAAGAGAGAGATGTGTTTAAGCGAGCAAAGACATCAAGGACGGAGGGGAGATTGGGGAGAGGGACATAGAGAGAGAGAGAGAGACACAGAACGGGAGAGTGGGAGAGAGAGATAGAGAGTGGGAGAAAGAGAGAAAAAGAGTGAGAGAAGGAGAGACAGAGAGAGAGAGAGAGAGAGAGAGAGAAGGAGAGACAGACAGAGAGAGAGAGAGACAGAGAGAGAGAGAGGAGAGAGAGAGAGAGGAGAGAGTGAGAGTCAGAGAGAGAAGGAGAGAGACAGAGAGAGAGACTAGGACATCAAAGGGTGTGAGGGAGAGTCCGTCTGCAGACCAGGTGGACCTGTGACTCCCCCTCAGTGGCTCTGAGGTGGACGGGGGGGGGGGTTCATTTGAGAACAGCAGCTGGCTCTGCAGTGTCATTGTGGCCGTTTTCTGGAAGAAAACCTCCATCCCCCTCTTCCTCCATGCCTCTCCCTACCTCCCCTCCCCCCTACTCCCCACCTCCTTCCAACCCGCTACTTTCCGAAAAGCCCCCCACCCCATCCCCCCCCGTTCCTTCCAGAAAACACTTCCCTAAAAGCCCCCATTTTCTCTCTCCATTCAGCTCTTCTACCAAAACGCTTCCCCTCCTTAAAAAAGCCCCCAATGTCTCTCAATCCCCTCCCCCCTGACTCCTCCCACCCCCCCTGCTCCTCCCCTGACTCCCCCGCCCCCACTCCCCCGCCCCCCCCCCCC
>BROE01000022.1:7609221-7619665 GCA_036571765.1 Plecoglossus altivelis
CCCCCCCCCCTTCTCTTCAGTGCCCTGTGCGGGGGGCTTTGTGGTCCCCGGCTCCTAATCCTCTAAAAGCTGTGTTTAGCAGCCGCTGCTGTGGGCCTCCTGTGTGTGTCCGGGTGCAGGCTGGGCTCTATTAGGGGGCTCAGAGAGGCTGCAGGATCACACCCTGAAAGACAGGCTCAACTCTGTTTGGATAACACCCTCCCTGACACACACTCGCCAAACAGGATTACCACCGCACTCCGCCGGGCACTCGCCCTCGGGTCGTGTGTACTGTATGTGTGTGTGTGTGTGTGTGTGTGTGTGTGTGTGTGAGAGAGAGGAGAGAGAGAGAGTGTCTACGTGTTGCAGCCCAGAGGTAAGAGTGAGCATGGTGGACTCGTGTGATTAAACGTGTGATTGCGTGTGACATCGACATCAGAATAATCATTTGAAAGTGTCTATAAGCGCCACTCCTCTGAAAAAAAACTTCTCTTAATGGCTATCAAAGCAAGGATCTTGGGGCTGGCTGTCCTAGATCAGCCCTCACGTGTGCGTGCACACCTAGGCATCGCTGTGGGAACCTTCCCTCCAGCATGTATGTGAGTCACACAGCAGCACGCTCACCCCCCCCTCCCCTCCCTCCTCCCCTCACCCCCNCCCCCCCACCCTCCCCCAGTTGTTTGCAGCTTGATGGCAACACTATCACCCAGGTACCCAGCGACGCACCAGCCAATCAGCCCCCTCCCACCTCCGGCATGCCCCGCCCCTTTGTGCCAAACATGGGCAGCGAAAGTGGACACAGAAGCAGCCTTGGACAAACAAATGTGTCCAGCGGCTGTCTGGAGGCCTGGAAACAGGCAGCGCGCTCGCCCCCCAGAACTGATGCCGGTAGGAGCCTGGCTGGCTGATCTCTTGCAGACTGATGAAAGGCCCTCCGCTATTCAGGAGGAACGGGAAGAATCGGCCTCGCTAATATGGAAAGGCCAATTAAGAGTCTGTGAAGAGCGAGCGAGACAGAGCGAGGGAGAGAAAGAAAGCGTGATCGTGTGGGTAAACTTGGTGCTAATTGAATCAGTCTGGGTAGAAAGCGAGACTGCCGGCTCCTTGGGTCGGGACGAGCCGGGGCAGCTGAGCTGCCTGAACGGAGGGTTTGAACGAGAGGCAGTGTTTGCACCATCTGTGATTGACACGGACGTCACCCCACAGAGAGGATGTGAAGAGTGACACACACTGTGTGAGGTAGCTGAAGAGCAAGGGCGAGGGAGAGAAAGAGCTAGTGTGTGACCGTGTGTGCCTGCGTATTTGTGCCTGTGTGTGCGGTTGTGTCTGTGCGCGTGTGTCAAGCCTGTGTGTGTGTGTCAGGCTTGTGTGTCTGTGTGCGTGTCAGGCCTGTGTGTGTGTCAGGCTTGTGTGTGTGTGTGTGTGTGCATGTCAGGCCTGTGTGTGTGTGTCAGGCTTGTGTGTGTGTGTGTGCGTGTCAGGCCTGCGTGTGTGTCAGGCCTGTGTGATTGTGGGGTCAGGCTTGTGTGTGGATGTGTCGGCTTGTGTGTGATGTTTTTTCTGTGTGTTTCAAAGGTTGTGTGTGGGTGGTTGTAAGGCTGTGTGGTGGGTGCGTGTAGGGGCCTTGTGTGTGTGCTGTAGGTTCAGCCTGTGTTGTGTGTGTGTGCGGCTGGTGTTGTGTGTGTGTGTGTGTCAGGCCTGTGTGTGTGTGTGTGGGTGCGTGTCAGGCCTGTGTGTGTGTGTGTCGGCCTGTGTGGTGCGTGTGTGTGTGGTGTCAGGGCTGTGTGTGTGGTGTGTGTTGTGTGTTGTGTTGTGGTCAGGGCCTGCGGGATGTCGAGGGAGAATGGGGAACTGTCAAGCTTTGTTTTTCTGCCTGTTGATTCTGAATGTGCGCAATTAGTGAGGCGGCCAACGGGGGAGAGAGAAGAGAGAGACGAGGGAGGGAGAGGGTGGGGGGGTAGAAGGAGAGAGAGATCGATGGGGAGAAGAAGAGAGAGACGGAGAGAAAGAAGGAGAGAAGGGGAGAGAAGAGGGAGACAGGGAGGAAAGCATGATATTTCCAATGTACTGTGTGTGTGTCGGCTGTGTGTGTGTTGTGTCAGGGCTGGTGTGTTGGGGTGTGTGTGTCAGGCTGGTGTGTGTGTGTGTGGGTGCGGTCAGGTCCTGTGTGTGTGTGTGTCAGGCCTGTGTGTGTGTGTGTGTGTCGGCTGTTGTGTGCTGTGTGGTGTGTGTGTTCAGGCCGGGGATGGTCGAGAAATGGGGAACTGTCAAGCTTTGTTTTTCTGCCTGTTGATTCTGAATGTGCGCAATTAGTGAGGCGGCCAGGGGGGAGAGAGAGAGAGAGAGAGGGAGAGGGGGTGGGGGGGTAAGTCTCCCACAGTGAGAGAGGAGAAGAGCCCTACACTGTGCTGCTGAGAGTCAGGGCTGGGGAAGGAGGAGAGAAAGAGGGAGACAGGGAGGGAAAGATGGATATTCCAAAATGTAACCTGCATTCAGCCATTCATGGCCCCCCGACCCCATTCCCAGCCCCCTACGTGGGCTAGTTATAGCTGGAATGAGAGTAGGCAGGCTTTTCAGCATCACCCAGTTACTGAACAAGGAGAGCATATCCAGGCACTTACTGCATAGTAGAGTTGTGCAATACACACACACACATACTCACACACAGACACACAGACACACACCCTACTCCCAGGGCCCCACAGTGTTAGAGAGTTGAGGTGAGAGAGACAGAGCACCTCTTCACTCTGGCAGCTGTGTTAACTTCACAACCCTGTCTGATTGACAGCAGAGGGAGGGTAAATACACACACGCACACACACACACACACACGCACACAGACACACATCCACACACACACACTGTAAAGGTATCTTGTGGCTGAGTATGTGCTATTTGATGTGTGTGGATAGGTGTGTGGGTGAGCCTTACCTGTTGCAGATCAGCCAGTGAGTACAGGTGAATGTGTTGGAGCAGGTATTCTCTGGGGAAGATCCTGTACAGGCAAACAGAGAGGACAGAATGGAGTCAGAGATCTCGTGGCTCAGAAACCACAACGTGATACAAGACGATACACATTGAAGTGGTGCTTCCTTTCCTTCCACGGTTTTTTTATTTTTTTATTAATAAAATTTAAAATAAGTTAATTTGGGGAATAAAGCTTAATCGGATCCACAACTATTGGATGCTGCCGTTTTCATGCTTAGGTGAGTCGAGACGAGGAAGACCAGCGCACAGGCCTGATGACACTGGTGCTCCTGTAACCATGACGACGACGGGCCTCGAAATTGCCCTGGAAATGGGGGTTAATTTCTAGTAGAGTGAAGCATGCTGGGGCCTGATTAAGAGGTGAAGAGGAGCGGATACGTCTCGCCCCCACCCCGCACGCTCAGTGCTGCAAGCCTCTCCACTCCACACACACACACGCAGACACACAGGCAGACGCACACACGCGGACGCACACACGCAGACGCACACACGCAGACACACACACGCAGACTCACACACGCAGACTCACACACGCAGACGCACACACGCAGACACACACACGCAGACACACACACGCAGACACACACACGCAAACCCTGACACACACGCAGACACACACACGCAAACACACACACGCAGACACACACACGCGGACGCAAACCCTGACACACACGCAAACACACAGACAGACACACACATGCAGACACACACACGCAGACGCAGACACACACACGCAAACACACTCACGTAGACACACACGCAGACACACACGCAGACACACACACGCAGACGCACACGTATACACACACACGCAGACGCACACGTAGACACACACACGCAGACGCACACGCAGACGCTCTCACTCACCCACGCTTGGTTCAATTACGACCCAAGGATCTCTAGACCCAGAGAGTGACACAGCGAGAGGGGGGAGAGGAGAGTAGAGGGTTAAAGATGGAGTAGCAATTTTGGTGTACTCTACGATAATAGCTCATATCAACACGCATGCACACGCACACACACACACACACACATATATAACCCTCACTCCTAAGTGTGAAAACACATTTGCACGCTGCTCTCTACCCATAACCACCAAATCTCCGTTTCTGCCCATTAGGACACCATTAAACGCACATGTTCTGTATGTGGGCGTGCTAGAAAGCACGAGTGTGCTGTACAGTAGTAGAGAAAGCTTTCAGCTGTGAGTGTGTGTGTGTGTGTGTATGTATGTGTGAGTGTGTGTGTGCACCCATACAGCAAGCAGGAGTTGTGGCCACTGTGAGTGGGATAACCAGGCTCCAATCGAAGCCCATTCACAGATCAGCCCCAAGCCTCATTAGCTTCTGTGTTCTTCAAGCCACTAATCTGATTGACACACACACACCCACACACCCACACACACACGCACGCACACATGCACGTACACACACACGCAGGCCGGGTGGGCAGGCTATTTGTTTAGCTGAAAATGACTTCTCTCATCTCATGTTTACAGGACTTTTCTGGTCATCAGAAACACCAAGGTGGGGAGGGTTTTCTCTAGCTGGCCTCCTGTGGTCACCTAGCCTGCTACAGCCCAGTTAGCAGGTCCTACAGACAGAACACGCTGCACTGCTTGACTAACTACACAACTGCAGTTAAACCCTGACAAGCGCATGCTGGGCGGAGATGGAAAAAAAAGCCCTGAGCCTGCTGATACGGTATCTGCAGCAAGATTTCAAGGTGTTAAATCTAGGAAGTGATACCAGCGGTGTGGAGGGGTAGACTGGGGCCAAAGTCTGCACTTGTGTGTGTGTGTGTAGTGGGACAGCACTCAAGCTAGTGTCCACTGTCTCTGGGCTAAAGCCCCACTGAGCTGGGGTGAGTGTGCGTGAGCGTGTGTGAGTGTGAAAGGACCGCCCTCCTTCTCCTCACAGCCCGTCGTCCTGCGTGTCAGCGACCGCCTGTCGCTCTGACTGCCTGTCTGCCTGAATGCGTCGCACCAGTATCTGCTCCGGGGTGAGAGGACTTCCTGTCTGTCTGACGTCCTGTCTCTCTATCTGCTTGACTCTCAGACGTCCTGTCTCTCTGACTGCCTGTCTCTCTGTGCCGGCGGGAGCCCATAGATACAGGCCTGGCTGACAAACAGAGCAGCTAGGAGACCTTATCAGTGGTGACTAACACCACAAGCCCACATCACATGTACAACCATGTCCATCACACACACAAAAACACACACACACATATTTCAGTTGCGCTCCATTCTAACACACACACACAGGCTGAAACATAACGGCTGTGCTGATTGTTGCCGTTGGTATCAGTGCTAGGTCTCACCACACCCACACTGGGAGCACTGGCCAGGGTTAATGCCTGATAAGTTTTACTTTGTGATTCCCACTGGCTTCAATGGGGCGCAATGAAGGAGTTTGTGACCCCCGCTGTGTGAGCGGAGAGATTAACCCTCCTGCAGATCGGTGTGAACTCAGCGTGAAGTCAGTCCCACGT
This sequence comes from Plecoglossus altivelis, assembly GCA_036571765.1. NCBI lineage: Eukaryota > Metazoa > Chordata > Actinopteri > Osmeriformes > Plecoglossidae > Plecoglossus > Plecoglossus altivelis. The sequence goes on from BROE01000022.1 coordinate 7,614,679, forward strand.
ATGACTGAGGGAAAGCATCTGTGCTCCTAGCCTGAGTCTGTGTGTGTGTGTGTGTGTGTGAGTGTGTGTGTGTGTGCATACTGCACTGTAGTAAGTGAGCTTGTGCACGTAATCCAACACACATGTGGTACAGTTTAACTGTGTGTGTGTGTGTGTGTGTGTGTGGGTACTGCTGGGGTTCAGACATGGGTGTTAGATCACAGTGGTGGGTGTAGGCTGTGACAGCTCTCTCTCCTCTCTCAGAACCCCACTGTAAACACACTCCAGTACACCTTCACCTCTCCAGGCTGGTCTGGGACCAGATATTCCAGTCAGAGCCAGTGGTGGGTATAAGCTCTGGACAGAGCCTGGACCAGCAACGCCACACGCCGGGACGCCCAGTGCAGGGCCTGATCAGAGGCCAGGGGAGGTGAGGGATGTCTGGGGGAAGATTTTAGCGCCACCGGCCTCATTAATCCTGCCGTGTTTGGAAGTGCAGGGCATTAGCCGCCGCGAGCTAATGGTGTGCTGGTAAACACTGGTCCCGGTGATGCTCCTCATGCTCCGGGGTCGCCGTCCGCTACCGTAAACACACCACCGCCAGATCCAGTCAGCCCCCCGGCCCCCCCCCCCCGTCTCCTCCTCCTTCTCCTCCCCCTGGCTCATCCCCCTGGCTCTACGCAGGGCATGGCCTGGGTCTGGACAGCTGGATCCTCTCTGTGGACGTAGACTGGGTGACCTCCTGCTCCGAGGCCCCAGCAGTGGGACGGACGCCCGGGCGTGCAGACGCACGGTCACGTCGCAGAGGAGCGACGGGGAGGGACAGCTACACGTGGCAGGGCGCGTCTCATCCTCCGCTCTGGAGCATAGAGCTTGCGCTGGGGTGACGGCAGACTGGCAGACGGCGTGGAGGCGTGTGAGTGGGTGTGTGCGGAGGGGGGAGGAGCTCAGACATGACGGTAACCCCTGGCAGAGCAGGGGGCATTCATCAGCTCCCAGACATGCCTTTTAGCGAATACTTCCCCTCACATAAACACATAAGACCCCCCCCCCACACCCCCCCATACAAACTTCCCACCCACCCATAATACCCTTCATCCCACATAGCTCAGACAGTAAGAGCACATGAGACAAGCTTTCACACACGCGCGCACACACACACACGCGGAATCAACAGCGGAGCTTTCAATAGACAACCTACATTCCATCCTGCTGTACAGTGTTCCACCTGCTCTGGAACATCCCTCCCCCCTTCCATCCTCCTGGTATTCTCATCCCCATGTGCCTCCCCGTTGCTGTGTCTGGGGCGGGCAGGGGGGGGGGGGGGGAGAGAGTTAGAGAGAGATTCAGAGAGAAAGAGTCTGACAGACAAAGGAAGAAAGATGGAGAGTACAAATGATTCCTTAAGCATAAAGGAAATGAGAAGAGGGAGGAGCAGCTCTGTGCTTTCCATTTCCCTCCCTCCCTCTTGCTCAGGTCCACGTCCCCGGGCCAGTCTTTGTGTGTGCAGGTCTTATCGGAGCAGGAGCCCTGTGTGTTGTGGGCTGGTGGGGCTGGTGGAGAGACTGGAGCTGCTGGCGGAGCTTGAGCACGGTGGCCAGACCCTGGCTGTGCTCGTACAGACACGGGTTCAGCTGCTGCACGTCCAGGAGAGGCTCCTCGTACACAAACTCCAGGAACTCCTTCGCCTGCTTGGATACCTGGGGTGGGGGAGGGGGGGTGAGGAGAGGGGGGAGAGAGGAGGGGAGGTGAGGAGGGGGCGTCTTGCTGAGGCTTGTATTTGTGTACGTCTGTGTATTCCCCTTTCTCTGTGCACTGTGTGTGCGTCTGTGTGAGTGTGTAATCTGGTGTGTCCAAGAGAGTGTGTGTATGTATGACAGTGTGTGTATGACAGTGTGTGTGTGTGTGTGTGTGTGTACCTTGTGTCTGCTGGTGTCCCAGTTGTGCAGGAGGCGGGCAGGGATGAGGAACAGGTTGTCCTGGTGGCAGCTAGGACAGTAGTACCAGCCACTGTAGAAGCACACCTTGGCCTTGCCCCGAGACAAGCCCACTGGCCGCTGGCAACCTGAGGAGGAGAACATAGATGTGGTTCACTTCTGCAGAGGGGAAGCAGATTTCACTGAATCAGTGTGAGAGTGTGTGTGTGTGTGTGTGTGTGTGTGTGTGAGTGTATGTGTGTGTGTGTGTCCACATGCACCCCTCATGTGTGGATGGATGTGTGTGTATGTGTGTGTGTTGTGTTTCAGGTTACACAGCTGAAAGGTGAAAGCCTATAGACAGCTGGGTCCACTGAGTTCACTGACACAAGGAGAGTTGACCTCAGCCTCAGGTGAGCAGGTTCGGAGGGCAAGGGCAGAGGGGGGAGGGAGCGGGGGGGTGAGGTCAGTTTAATGTTTAAGGGGTTTAGGGTTCTCTGTCTGGGTCCCTTAACTCAGCGTTAATGGATGACAGTTTATAGACCCCCCCCCCTCACTTTAAATACCTTAGGATCCAGTCAACCAATCAGACAAGCATCTTCACCCGCTAACCCTGGTTTCATCTTTAGTTCAAGAAGAGCACGGGTGATTTGAACTGAAAAGGATAAAACAACCACTTTGAGTCAGTCTAAGGTTTGGTGGGGGACACTGAAGATGATTGGGGAACCCCGGCATGTTGTTGCCCAGAGCGTCTCACATCAGCGAGTCCCTGGGTCTGATGCGAAGATCACAGGGTTCCCTTCTCCCTGCTCCCCCGTACTGTAGTCTCAACAGAGCCTACTTCAATGGCTGCCTGACGACTAAACAGCGGAGAGGTCGATCCTCTGCTCCCATTCATCCTCTAAGGGCGCAGCTCTCCTGTGCTTTGTCTCTCTTTCTCTTTCTAGTTCCTGCTCTCCCCCCATAACACCCGGCTGTCGGGCGGCAGACGCGCCGCTCCGGAACCCAAACAGGTGACCGCCGGCAGGTGTCCCTTATCAACGTATCTGGGGGGGGGGGATCTGGGCACGGGACGCGCAGCAGGAAAAGAGGAGGGAAAGAAAGGAGAGGAAGTGTGTGGGGGTGTGTGGGGGGTGGGGGGGGAGTGGTGGGTGTGTAGGGGTGGGTGTAGACTTGCAGGCTGCTGTCAGCGGAGCGTGGCGAACGCACTCCGCAGATGCATGAGTGAACGTGCGAGAGGAAAACAGACAGAGAGGGAGGGAGGGAGGGAGGGAGGGAGAGAGACAGAGGCAGGCAGGCGAGAGACAACAAGGGATTAGAGAAAGACAGAGTTGAAGATAGAGAGTCGGGCGATGGGGAGAGGCTGGAGACAGAGCGAGTGTGCGTCTCCAGGGCTGGAGGCCAGCGCGGCCCCAGAGGAGCCCCCTTAACAGAGCCTGGGATCCGGGAGAGCCACGCAACTATGACACCAGAAGACCACTGGGGGCCTTGCTGGATCTGACTGGCCCGAGCAGTTGTTATGGAGTCGGAGTGAAGGAGGAAGGGAGGAGGGGAAGGCTGGCCGGGTGACAAACATAGATTCAAGGCACCGTTCCAGAAACACGGCGAAAACACTGCAGCCTGCTGAGGTGAACAGCAAAGTGACAGCCCATCCCGGTGCCAGTGTAGACATGGGGGGGGTTCTAACTGGACACATTGCTGGATGCAGCACCACAACAGCATGCACGTTCCAGGTAAAGAATGGCTGGCGAACATATGTCATCCGTGAGTAAGTCTTGACGTCAGACATAAATATGGCCCAATATAGCCTCGGTCAGGATGTCTCCGTTTAGTGGTTACCTACAAAAGCCCCATAATGCCTCGTTTAAGCTCGTCTTGAACTGCTTGAGTGATTGGAACCTCCTATGCCATACAAGACACCGTGGTGCTCATATGAGTCAGTTCGAGAACACTAAGCAGGGACTACTGTCTGTTTCCATGGGAGAGAAGAGAGGGCAGAGGAAACAGAGAGAAAGAAAGAAAGAAAGAAAGAGAAAGAAGGAGGGATGCAGAGAGAAAGAAAGCTTTTCCTCCTCTGCCTTCCAAGCCCAGATCCTCAGGTCCAGTTCCTAAACACAGCGGTCGGACCAGCTGAGGTTAGCAGCCAGCACCAGGCCAACTGGGTCTAATGTAAACTTGAGGTTTGTGTGGGGCAGGGACACCAGGCTATAAAAAGGTGGCCGTTCCACCATCTCCCTCTACTCTCCTCCCTCCATCAGGCCTCTCTCTCCTTTCACTCCTTCCATCACCTCTCCTTCTCCCTGTCTCCACTCTCTCTCTCTCTCTCTCTCTCTCACTCTCACTCTCCCTCTCTCTGCAGTCACTCCTGTGGTGGAGTGAACCACTGACCACGCGGTAGGGTGTCGTGTGTCCCAGCTGTCCTGTAATCAGCGTAGCAGCGCGGGGTAAACCCACACTAACCACCCCCGTTCTATAAATAACACATGGTCCACCCCCACAAAACCATGCAGGCCTCTGGCCCGTCCAACCCGCCCCACCTCACAGCCCCAGCCCCAATAGGACTGGAGTCATTTAGCCCTAGTTTAGCTCCCTTTAATGGAGTCATTTAGAAGTAGTTTAGCTCAGCTTAATTGAGGTAATCTACAGTGTTGAGAGGACCAGGCTGGTTTTTTCCTGGAGGCTCGAGGCTCCCTTTGAAAGGTCAACATAACCAGCGATATTCCTATTATATTATATATTGCATCATGGTCAGAGTGGAAAAATGTGATGTTGCTATGGCTGGTTTAGTAGACTGTTCACAGCAGGCCTGAACAACACAGGCCTGGACACTATGTCATACTATGTCTCAGCGATGTGCAGCAACCATCGATCAGCGATCTCTAGCGGTATAACACTTTAGACTGCGAGGAAACAGGGCATCTGTGTGTGTGTGTGTGTGTGGGTGTGGGTGTGTGTGTGTGTGAGCTAGGACTGTAGCATTCCTCGTGAATCCTCGAGGGCCTTGCCTCTGCAAGCATTCGGGACGGATTCTTCCGGAAAAGGGAACCTTCTCAGCAGTTTGACATGGAGTCAGTTCCCCCCCCCCCCCCCCC
>BROE01000022.1:7619684-7659059 GCA_036571765.1 Plecoglossus altivelis
GGGGGGGGGGGGGGGGGGGGGGGGGGGGGGGGGGCGGCCAAAGTCACGGTCAGCGTCCAGAAGCGCTGTGTCACTTCTGGGAAGGATCTGGCACCCGGCACAGCGAGGTGACCGCTGTGTCATGTGGTGGTTGCGGGTGGCCTTGCACGGCTGTCGCTGACAGGGAGGAAACCCAAAACAACAACTCACACTGAAAAACAATCACAAGCAGCATATGGTCTGCTGGACAAGGCCTTCACCAAACCACAGCTAACAACATTACACTGCACAGAGAGAGGGAGGGGAAGGAGGAGAGAGAGAGAGAGAGAAAGAGAGAGAGAGAGAGAAGGAAGAGAGAGAGTGGGAGAGAGGGAGAGAGAGAGGGAGGGAGAAGGAGAGAGAGAGGGAGGGAGAAGGAGAGAGAGAGGGAGGGAGAAGGAGAGGACAGGGAGAGGGGGGCAGACGGGGTAGTCTAGAGCCCTGCCAGCAACAGGGCAGGTTAAAGCTGAAACAGACACACGCACACACACATCATGGGAACATGGCCTGTGGAGTGACCATCCAGTGGGAAGCTATTGGGAGATCCAAGCAGGGAGTGGCAAATCTCCGGCTCTCCCAGCCCAGAGGCCAGAACAGAATTTCACCCCAGATGCTCCCAGCAGGCCCCCAAAATGGCCTCCCCAGAGAGGTGGGGAGCAGAGGGGTGGGGAGCAGAGGGGTGGGAAGCAGAGGGGTGGGGAGCAGAGGGGTGGGGAGCAGAGGGAGCAGAGGGAGCAGAGGGGTGGGAGCAGAGGGAGCACAGGGGTGGGGAGCAGAGGGGAGGGAGCACAGGGGTGGGAGCAGAGGGAGCAGAGGGAGCAGAGGGCCAGGTTAGGTAGCTAGCCCAGATAAAGGGACTGAAGCACAGGGATCCTCTCCATGGTGGATGCCTGACCCACAGAGGACCCTTTTCAGCCCTTTAGTCTTCTCCCAAGCTTTCAACTGTCCCACCACTTAGAGCCCAGCGCCTTGAAGAGGGACATGGGCTACTGTGTGTTTGAGAGAGACAGAGAGACCGAATAGAGAGAGGGAGGGCATTATGACAGCAAAGACAAGAGGCCTATCTTTGATGTGTCTCACTCATGCGGACCAAACACTCAAACATGCGCAGAGAGGGAGAAAAGCATGGGAGACACTGTGTGTGTGGGGGGGAGGGTACAGCCCATCTTTTGATGTGAACACTCCTACTCTCAGAAGCCCACACCTACCCATTCCCACCCAGGCCTTTCTCAGCCCCTCTTGCTCCAGAACTGTCCCCCTCTCCCTCTCCCCTCCCCATCTCCCACCCAGGACCCTGTGAATCTGTACCAGCTGAATGACGTGGGGTCAGGACACCTGGGGAAACGCATTCAGCACGGAGGGACCAGACTGATAGTAGTGCTGGTGTGTTTTAGTGTGTGTGTGTGTGTGTGTGTGTGTGTGTGTGTGTGGGTGTCCCCAGTCGAATAAATGTTGCTCATGAAATTGTGTTTCCTCTTGGTTTTTGACGTTATATCAACAATCAGTCTGTATCTGTACGGGCGGGGCTTAACCATCAGACTACAGACTTCTGCTGAAACTGCAGAAGTTCAGAACAACAACAGCAACAACCCCTGATGACCCGGGCTACAACGGGCTGATCCTGATGTCATCATCGGGACATCGCGCTGTCCCGCTGTCACCAAACACCTCCGCTCTCCGAAATCAACGCTACATTTCCAACCCCGATCCCGGCCGCTTGACATAGAACAGCTGCAACGTGTTAACGTTGGACCGCAACATCCGTTTGATGCAGATCTCCGACACCACGCGGCCGGCCGGCCAGGCGGCTGGCGACGGCCAGGGGAAGGAGAGGGGGGGGGGGGGGGTGGTGTGGCTGCATGGTCTGCTGTGCGGTGATGCTGTGGAGCTCACTGCAGGCTAGCAGGCTAGCGGAGCGCTGGGTCATTAGAACGCAGCAGGTCTGCAGGCAGAGCACTGCTGTGGCTTCTTCCTCCTAACAGCCCCCACTAACACCCACAGCCCTCCTTTTCTTCCCCTCACTAAGACACACTTTCTTTCTCCCTCTCTTTCTCTCTCTCCTCCTCCCTCCCTCTCCATCCCCCCCTCCCTCCCCCTCTCCCTTCCCATCCCTCCCTCTCTTGACACAGCTTGCCTCCTTTCTCTCACGTTCTCCCTATTGCACTTTTAATCCCTTTCTCTTTCGCTCCCTCGCTCTTTCTCCATGCTGTCCTGTCCTCACCCCCTCCTCACCCCGTGCCCTGCTAATCCTTCTGCCAGGGCCTCAGAGGCCAGGGCTATTTGTTTAGAGGATGCCATTAAAGTCTAATACAACAAGCTGGCCCCTGACTCTCAGTCCGTGGCTAAGAGACTGGCTGGAACAAGCAGTCAAATGGAAACTGGCAACAGACCAAAGAATGAGGGGAGGGGGGGGGGGGGGGGGGGGGAGAGAGGGCAGGGGAGGAAGGGAGCCAGGGAGCGAAGGATGGAGACTGATGGTGATAGTGTGAACGTACAGGGTGAGAGAAAGAGAGAGACGGAGAGAGAGAGAGAGAGAGAGAGAGAGAGAGAAAGAAAGAGGAGAGAGATTGATAATGAGCCAGAAACAGAGGCACGGGGAAAAAAAGCAAAGGAAAATCGTTGAAAGCAACAAAAAAAAAGGACAGAAAGATAGAGAGCGAGAGGGAGAATACGAGAAATAGTTCAGCGAACACGATGAGAGCAGGGAGAGACAGAGCCTGAATGAGAGAGTGAAAGAATAGAAGCAAAAAAAAAAAGAAAGAAAGGGAGGAATAGGAAGAATGATTGAAAAGAGCTGTGCAGTGAGCCGGCTGTATCCAGCTGTTTCTCTCTTTGGGGTGGACACGTTTGAATCACAAGCCCCTCTGTCCAGGCCCTCAATCAAACAATTAGCTTCCGCATTGACCATAGCATACTGCACCTCTTTCATGCTAAAAAAGGGATTTTTTTTTCTCCTCGCGCTTCATCCTGGCCAATTATTGTCAGGTGCCCGCTCCCCTTGTTGGTCCGGCCTTTCAAACGGCCTGCATTAATAGGCCAGTTGTTACAAGGCAGGAGGAGGGAGTGAGGCTCATTCAAACATTTTTAGCCAGCCAGGGTTTCACACCCAGAAAGACCAGGCGGTCGCCTATTTATTGAGCTGTCAGGTCAGCCTGGAGGAACACCAACAAGAGAGACTGACGCAACACAGAGATACCACAGAGGGAAGTGGTGGTATCGCTTTATGGAGAAACCCGAGAAATAAGTTGATATTGTCCCGGTTAGAAGGGTTTGTATACAGGACACTGCAGTATCCTCCATGCCACAGTTACTTTGCTAAAACTGTGGATAGTATGTTACCATGAAGCAACAAGGCCTTTACTCCACAGAAGACTAGCAACAGTAAAACACTATCTAATCAGCTAATGTGACAGTTCCTCTGATGGGGAGGCAAGCCCCAGGAGAGACCAACCCCAGTGAGACCAGCCCCAAAGAGACCAGCCCCAAAGAGAAAAGCCCCAGAGAGACCAGCCCCAAGAGATAACTTGCCCAGGGAGACCTTCCCCAGGAAGATCTACCCCAGTGAGACCAGCCCCAGAAAGAACAGCACCAGGGAGACCAGCCCCAGGGACACCTTCCCCAGGGAGACCTTCCCCAGGGAAACCTACCCCAGAGAGAACAGCACCAGGTAAATCAGCCCCAGAGAGAGCAGCCCTGGGGAGAGCAGCCCCGGGGAGAGAGAGAGCAGCCTGTGCTCTGGGCTCAAAGCCCCAAGCAGGGGAGCAGACGCCTTGATCCCTGGCAGTCCTCCTGACCCGTTTGAAGCCAGCCACAACAAAGCTGCCACCAAAGGCAGGGTCGCTAGGCACCATGGGTAATGCCACGGTTGAGCTATGCGGTTTTAATAAATAAAAACAAACGGGGGCATGCAGGATGTGTGTGTGTGTGCGTGTGTGTTGTGTGTATCAAGTATAACTCTAAGCTATTGTAAGCCACTGAGTTCAGAACGCAGTTCAAAGGTTGTCCTTTGAAACAGGGCAGTAAAGGGGGGAAATCAAGGATGACAGAATGGGAGATAAAGAAGTCACTCCCAAGTCTGACCTCAAACCCCCCCATCCCCCTCGTCCCTCTCCGCCCCCTGTCTCCCGCCCCTTCCCCCCTGCTCCAGTCCTCCTCGTCTGACACAGAAATCCTCAACATCAGTTCCTCTATCCACATCTAGACTTCCCCTGGAGAGCCCCCAGGGCGAGACACTCTGAGGGGTCAAGGGTCAGGGTGAGGGCTAGTCCCTGCGGACAAATCCTACCTCCACCGTAGCGGATCCACCTCGTAGATGAAAGGGCCTTCTTGCACCACTTCCACATCGCTAGCTCAACGCGATGCTCTCTGTCACGCCCAGCGCGCGAAGCACACTCATTATCACTGACAAACCCTACGGCCAGGTCTGGAGCAATCTATCTACATCTGAGACACTCTGCTCTCAGTCCTGGTGGAGGAATAGAAGGATAGTGGAGGACTAGTGTTTTGAGATAATGACGGTCGCCTCTTGTGTCAGGGTTGACAAGGCAATGGGTGGGGTCTGTCTGACAAGGAGTGAGACATTGTAATGGAGTAGCTGTGTGTGCGTTTGTGTGTGTGTGTGTGTGTGTGTGTGTGTGTGTGTTTGTATGTGAGAGAGACAGTCAGTCTGACGTCCTCTTAAGTTTCTGTACTCTGTGGGATGAAGGGTAATGAGTGTGTGTGAGTGTGTGGGATTGTGTGTGTGCGTGTGTGTGTGTGTGTGAGAGTGTGTTTGGGAGTGTGTGTAGTAGTGCAGGGGGGGCGGAGCAGGTCATGTACACACCTGCACACCTGAAGCTTTGGGCGGTGAGCCCCTTCTCCACAGCCAGGCAGGTGAGGATGCTGAGAAAGCTGGTGGTGACAGACTGGCGCTTGGCCCTCTGGGCCTCCCTCTGCCTCCTCTCCCTGGCAGGCCGGCTCCTCAGCAACACCCCCCCGTCCTCTCCCTGGGGCCGCTGGACCACCACCCGCCGCAGGGCCTCGATCCAGTCCTGGGCCTTGAGTTGGCTTTCCGCCCGCAGATGCAGCACCTCGCTGGGGAACACCACCTGGAAGCGGGCCGAGGAGCTGGCGCCGGGGCTGGAGGTGGTGGTGGGCCCCTGGTCCTCGTGGCGCTGCACTGCCAGGCAGGAGGCCAGCTGGTAGCGGAGTACTGGCTCTGACACGGGGCCCCGGCCCTCGGTGGGGAAGGCCTGCAGGGAGGAGCGGCTCAGCACGAAGGTGAACGCTCGCCAGTTGTTGAGGTCAGTCAGCTGGTGGAGCAGCCCTGCTTTCAGCACATCAGCACAGCGCTGGGTGAAGAGGGGCAGGGCGGTGGGCCGGGCCAGGGGCAGGGCCGGGCGTGGCGGGGGCTCCTCCCCAGGAGTTGGGGTGTCACCGTCAGGCCGCGAGTCCAGGCTGGAGGGGGAGGAGGAGGGCGACATGGGCGGAGCTTTGGCCGGCTTGCTGTTGGCGTGGGCGGGGGGCCGGGCGGCCAGCACCCTCTCCCAGATGAGGCGGCGCCAGTCTAGCGCCTCCCACTGGCAGGAGGCGCGCAGCTGCAGGCGGGTGCTGTTGAAGAAGAGGGCCTGGAGGACCCGCCTGTCCTGCGCCTGGGGCTGGGCGCCCACGCTCTGGCAGTGAGACAGGGAGTACGCGGTGCACAGCTGCCGGTTAGCGCTGCTGTCCAGGCTGTAGAGGCGGAGCTCGCAGGGGGTCAGCTCCACGTGGCAGGCGCTCCAGCGGCCCTTAGCCCCCTCCCGGTGCTCCATCTCCCCCTGCTTCACCACGCTGCCACTGCTGCTGTCCTTGTGAGCTGGAACAGACACACACACACACACCACAACACACAAGCAGGAAGGTATGTAAATGATGCCGTAGATAGACAGGCTTTCGTATCAACTGCAGTGAGACTTGCAGAGGGCGAGAGAGAGAGAGAGAGATGATGGGATGTGAAGTGCTTGAGAGGGGTGGAGCTGGGATCTACTGGAAGGCACACACTCTCCATTACTCTCGAATTATTCCATTTTATCTTCTAATCCCACCACGCGATCAATATAACTAGTTCCATTAAACAGGACTGCGTTGTACATACTCCATGGTGAGTGGAAACTACAAACGACTTTCTAGACCTCTCCCACCCAAAAAAAAAACAAAAACGAAAAAAAAAAACAAATGTACAGTTTCCTGGGTTTCTAGAGGTTGAGATATGGGCGTGAGAAGGGAAGGACTGGCACAAGCTGTCTGCTTTAGGGAGGCCAAGACGGTGTCTTGGGAGTCGGTGGTCGAGGCCCCTAACTACTGGCACCTATCTGTCTCCTTCAGCTCAAACCGCTTACACAGCTTTTCTTCCAACGTCAATTAGCGTGACAGCGTCGCCGGCGTGGCGCTGCGATACGATGCTCACTTCCCCCTCCCCTCCTCACCATACATCTAGACCCAACACAGACACAGGCCTTTAGATATGAGCGATGATATTTTGCTTGGTGATAACAGCCCATGGGGCTCACATGAGACGACTTCCTGTGACCTTAGCAGGAAGTGAGGGCATTGTTAGAGGGGTCGCTGTGCAAACACACCGGCCAGGAGAAAAGGGCTAATCTGCGGCGCACCCTCCCCCTCCTCCCCACCCTCCCCCTCCTCCCCCCCGCCCTCCAGCCCTTCCTCTCTCCGGCGGCTCCTTTCGCACACTCCCTCCTTTATCTCTCTTCCTCTCCGGGGGCCGTTCCTCCTCCTCACATCTCGACGGTCCGCTTCCAGCGAGAGGCTGGCCCCTGTCTGACTTGCCTCTGGATCACGTAGGCACGAGGGGGAGGGACAACAACTTGGTGGGGACAAAAAGGGGAAACGTTCGCTCCCTCGTCCAACATGACCCGCCTGCACAACACGCAGGGAAAACACGTCGCATCAAGACTGAACTTAAGCTAGAGAACAAGGCAGGAGAGAGGGTGGAGAGCGAGGCAGCCAGGTCACATGACTCTGTTGGCATGCCTACAGGAGGAAACCGTCAGACACAGCGCAGTGACCTGATGAAGTGACTGAATAGCTGGTGACACTGCGTTGCTATGACAGCCCAGCGCGGCGTGACGCGAGGACTCGCTCGTGTGTTCGGAGGTTGAGTGGGGGCATCAAGTTAATGATACCCTAACTGTTTATGAGCAGACACACACAGTCACGCACATTTAACTACCAACTGCTGTATACACTGAGGGACTAGGTCAATTAGGAAACCAACCTGAATACAAATGGCTTTCAAAGGGTAATTTTCCCCAGCCCTTTACTGGAACAAGGAGGTGATGGAGAGTGCGTCCCATCAATCTTATACTAAATGCTAATAGAAGAAAGCGACGCCAAGTCTTCAACTTGCATACTAAAAACATCTCATCTCACTCCGGGCCACTAATCAATATGCAAATGAGTTTGAGAAGCAATTGGGATTCCGTCTGGGATTGGCAGTTGACATGCTCGAGGGAGTCTGAATCGGAATTAGCGCGTGTGTATGAGAGAGAGGGGTGAGAGTGAATGTGGGCCTGTTCAATTACACTTTGGCGGTGCACTGTGACATCACGCTCCGACGGCGCTCTGAGAGTTAAACACACAGCTAGCAGCCGGGCCTGCAATCGAAGCTGACATTCTGTTCAAAAACCACCAAGGCATCGAACAGGCCCTGCAGAACCCCTTCCTCTCCTCCTTCTTCTCTCCTCTTCCCCATCCTGCACTCCTTCACCTCCTTGCACATGTTCCTTCTCCACCTCCTCCTCCTCCTCCTCCTCCACCCTGTAGCTGCTGGCTGGAGTAAGCATGACAGTACGCGCTGGAACACGGACTATCCAGGCTATAATTTGAGGGACGTTTGAAGCTGGAAGAGGAGTAGCGGTCCAGTTAGCACACTAAGCAGAGATGCCAGAACTCTCTAAATGCCAGAGAGAACAGCAAGGGCAGTCCCTCAACCCTTCCCAATACCGTGACACACCCATAAGTGGAAGAGCCAATCATAACATAGCTGGTGCTATTCTGTAACTCTGGCCTTCAAAAGCACTTTGGACCCATGCTGGTTTCTGAACGCTAAAGCCTGACTCGACCTAACCCAACCGAGCCAATCAGGACTGTAAGAGGGAGGCCTACTAGAAAGAAGTCCATTCAGCCATGCAGGAAGATTCTGTTACCCGCGGCAGGACCTGAAAGCTGAAAGCTGTTCTCTCGCTCTCTCTCTCTCTTTCGCTTCTTCTTCTTCTTTATCTGCATCTTGCTCTCTCCCTTTCCATCTCCCTGCCTGGCTCTCTGCTTGACTGGCTGGCAAGGAGCTGGAGCCAACAGATCCATCAATGTTAGTGCTCGGATGGCAGCAGAGAAGCCCTTAAATGTCACCTGGGAGGTGGGGCTGGGCTGGGCTGGGCTGGGCTGAGCGTGGGCTGGTTAGACAGGGGGAGCCAGGGGAGCCAGGGGAGCCAGGGAACAGGAGGCAGTCTTGCATGCTGCTGGCTCCAATTCCCTGTTGTATCCTGGTCCTACACCCCTAAATTAATCAGTGTTTAAACACCAGCGTCAGTGTGCGTTTATGTTTCTGCGTGTCTATATTTGTGTGCGTCTGTGTGTGTGTGTGTGTGTGTGTGTGTGTGTGTGTGTGTGTGTCTGGGCTATACACCGGACATTTTGTGTATTTATTAGAGAGCAAGATTTTGTGGCTCGTTCGACAAGCAACACTGACAGGATCCACACCATGTTTATCCTCCATTATCTAGAAAGCATCATCAACTCATAGCCTTAATGACAGGCAGGAAGACTCGTCTCCTTAGAGCGTCTGCTGCTAAGAGCAGAGCAGCTTTTACCACCCGTGTGTGGTCTGTCCCTCCCTGGTCTCCAGTCAACTCATAATGGCTTTTCACACACATGCTAATCCTGCTAACATTAGAACTAATTGGGCCCCTCTCCGATAGCCTCATTAGCGACAGGATTACACCTCATTATCTTCTTTAGGGAGGATCACCTCCTCTCCTTGCCCTGTCTAAACAAACAAACAAACCCACGCTAAGCAAGTGCTGAATCCGCATCCCCAGGTAACATCGGCACCTGCGTATGGCCATACTGTCCTCAAGGTCCCAGCTATTGTATGTTTCACACCAAGTATGGTATGTGACCACATCACACACACACACACACACACACAGACTTTACAGGGAATAACACAGAAAAACAGAGCCACAGAGAAGACGATAGAAGACACGAAGACGTGAGAAGAGGAGCCAGCCTCACCATCTCTCTGGCTCTCCACTGCCATGTTCTTCAGCGTGTTCTTGTCTATGGCTGCCAGACCGTTCTCGTTGTACGGCGGTCTGTAGTTGACATCGGAGCGGGAGCGGTTGTGCCCGCGTTTGAAGGCGGCGTTGGAGGAGGAAGTGTTGTTGCCGTCCTTGGTGTGGGCGGCCAGGTCGTTGGTGGAGCGTGCCCGGCTCCTCTTGCCGTGCCTCAGGCCCAGCACGCTGAAGGCAGACGGCTGGTCGGACCACGCCAGGTTCCGGGGGCCCACCTCCACCTGCTCCCTCGCCAGCAGACCCCACACCCCGCTGGAGCTCAGCTTCCCCAGGGCAGAAGAGGACACCTCCTGTAGCTTGGCTTGCCGTGTGCCCTGCTGTTCCTTGGCCTGGCTCGGACGACCTCCGCTCTGCCCCCCTTCCAGGCAGTGGATGAAGTCCTCTGTGGCCTCCAGGGCAGGGCTGATGTCTTCCACCTCCAGCCCCTCCATGGCTCTCCCAGGCTGGGCCCCGTGTGGAAGGTCTCAGGGGGCTTGGGGGAGTTTTCTGGGGGGCTGCGCTGGGAATAGAGGAGATGATCCAAGCGTCTCTGGGCCTCGCCGACGGAGCATCTGCTGTCTGAGCCCCAGAGAGAGGTATTTCAACCAACTGGTGTTCCCCGAAGGCAAAGACTCCTTCCAGAAATCCCCTCTTCAGCTAGGCTCTGTTAATTAAATAGCTACAGGGGCAGTGCTAATGGGGCTAAAGGCTTGAAGTTGACATACTAAATGGTGTAGCTGGCACGAAGTCCCATGGCGTAGCTTTGCGTGGCAGGTTGCCCCTCACACCAGCTGATGGCTCACACTTGATCAATCTGAGAGTGGAAAGACTGAATCCACACGCAGGAGGAAGTGTGGCTGCAACATGGAGGGTTTCCTCTTATGCCTAAAGTGATGTCATCAGAAGGGGACGATTTCAGACGTCAATCTCTGACAGAACAAAAGAGGAGGCAGAAAAGCAAAAGCACGTCAAGATTGATCATCGGGAACTAAAGCAGAAGCTCAGATATAATTGAAATAACATGCAACATTTCCTTCTTTCCCTAAGACTTAGCCTACAAGTAAGGACACTGCAAAAGTAGATAGACACACAGCAGCTCAACGCAGCACCTACCCTCAAGCACCGAAATATCCTCAGGCATGTACAGTACACTTCCCTGTACCGCAGTCCAGGAGTCTGACTATGAGGCTAGTGCGCTGTGCCTCATCGCAGGATAACAAGAAGTGATGTCAACAGAGCCATGCATGGCCTCAGCAGTATCTGTCCCTATGATGCCAACCCTAGATGCGCCCACCTATCCCTTCCCCTCCCTGGTGGCAACTATGATGAAGACGATTTCGTTGCTATGTAGTCTCCTTGTCGCCATCTTTTCCCCTCTCGCCGGCTCTTCCTCTCACTGGCCCATCGATCGCCCTCTCCCTTGTTCCCCACATGGCTTGAGGTCTTATACTGTCTTTCAGACATTCATTATTGAAAGGGCATTACATCACTAGCAGCCAATCCCTAAACAGCATAGTCAGCACTTCCGCGTGTCTGTGTGTCAGAGGGCATAAAAACCTGTGCTTGTTATTCTCTCTTCTATCACCTCCCGGAGAGAGACAGTGTGAAACTGCACCTCCTGACTCAAATCATCACCTTTCTTCCACAGTGACAACACTAGCGGTAGCGATACTCTCGGTCCAAGCCAAACCTACACTGACAGACGATACAAAACAACAGCATTGCTCGAGGAATTATGTACAAATAACAATGTGCAAGTTCATGATCGGCTTGACAAGACTTCTGTTTCTGTACATGGCTCTGAAAAGAAACAGCGGAAGGTAGAGAAAGGTACACATAGGTAGAGGAAGAGAGAAATAGAGTGAGCGACCGAGAGAGATCTTTCTCAATCATGAGCGCAAACAAGAAATAAATGAGAACAGACGCGGCACATCCACCGATGACCCTGTGTTGTCCCAGCTAGAACTCTAGTGGGTGTTTTCAACACCTTTAGACAGTATGACACCTGAAACAACTTGCTATTCAAACTGACAGACCCGGGGGACTAGTCAAGCGGGATACCAATGGTTAACAACTGCTTAAGCAGGGCTGCATATCTAGAACATTAACGTGTGGAATACAGAAAGAAAAGTCCCCGGTAACGTTAGCTGTGTAACTAGGAAGTAGCTAACTAGCTGCAATGGCTAACACGTATAAATGATGCACGATAGATAGGATAGCTACCTTGCGAGCTAAGCTAGCCCCCTCCATCCTTGAACAATGTCATTTCACCCAGAAGGGTAGATCGATTTCGAAGATCGGAAATGCATCAGTACTTACTTACACTGTCGCAAAATTACAGACAGGCTGTAACATGTACTCATACGTGTTCTCAAGACTATAATTAATAAATCGTGACTCACCTTCTTCTGTTTACAAATATGTCATTTATCTGGTCCGTCAGCAAAAAGATACGCAGGGTGGAACTGAGTTTAGAGAATTATTGTTCCGCTTAAAGTCCCCAAAGAAAATGGAAAACTACCTTGTAAATTTGTGTCTGATAATATCACCGCTTATTATTTCCTAGATTTTACCGGGTTTCTCCTGAAAGCGTATTATTATACTTCAAAGACAATATTTAAATAAACTTTGATTAAAACCGTATCTGTCCTGACCTCAGATCATATAAATGCGTACAGCTGAAGCATGACTCATAATGTTACTTTCTAAGCCTCTATTTAGTCTCATTCTCTTCTAATTGTACAAATGGCCACAGGGAAAATCCCCCCCAAGAAGCTCCCAAATTGAAGACCACAACTGGGCCCACATTTCTTCCTCGAAATCTTGTAACAAAGGTCATAAAGACATCCCTCTAATGACAGGTTGGATTCAATAGAGAGGTGGAGAGGGCCAGAGAGGAGAGGGGAGCTTTTTTTTCCAAAAATGCAGAGCTAGCGGTGCTTGAAGCTACCCACAGTCCATTGTACTCAGCCCACAGAAAGAGAAACATTATTCAAGTCTCTTTCAGGGCAAAGAGAGAAACACAGTAATTATCGTGGACTCTCTGCTAAACCTGCGACCTTGCCTCCCCAGTCCCCCCCCCCCCTCTGTACCCCCCATACTCTTTCTGTGTGCTCATTGTCTGAGCTCATTTAAAAAAGCCCTTTCTAATGAAGGAGGGGGAGGCCTGGGCTAATGGGCTCAAATAAGTTCCTCTCTGGAGCATTGTTGTGGGATAATGGTGGTATGAGCCCCAGCTGTAAACTTGCAGACGCCATATTGTGCATGACCTACATAGAGCCGCATGTGAACTCCTTCAAAAAAAAAAAAATTGGGGGGATCCGTCCCACCAACTATCCACTTTTGTTCAGAAAGTCAATCACTGGGGGAGTTGTCCACTTGTACCGCTGCCTTTGGGAAGGGAAATTAGAGACACATTTATCCAGGAACATTTATTTATACCGAAAGGTTGTTCTGATTAATGTGTAATCACATCAAATATACAAGAAGACAAGATGGAACCTTCAGGGCTTCACAGGCCACCACTGGGGACCAGGCACGGGGCGCTTTGTGTCGACGCATCAGATTTCTCGAGTCATTCATAAACATGTTGACGTCGACTTTTTGTAACTGGGATTATTTTGGTCTCGTTTCATAAGGATATTGTTAGAAAAGTGCACGAACACCATGACGCCTTTGTCCGATTTTTGTTTACCGAAAACAAACCGTGGATACATTAAAGGCACGTTCGTTTCATTCGCCAGTCCTTCTATCTTTGGTTTGTGTCGTTCTCCCGAGTGAAGGAAACCCTTTCAGTCTAAGTGCACTGGCTGGATATAAGATTGACATTGCAAATCAGATTGAGCATCAACTTCAAGAAAAAGACCATTTCTGTCCTTAAGATCCCACACATTTTTTCATCTAACAGCTCTCTAGCCCTCCCTTCAGCATTGACCCATGCTCTACCCATCTCTCTTTCCCCCTCTGTCTGTCTGTCCCATTTCCCCTTGTATTTTGATTATACCCTGCTGCACTGATGACTAAATTATGATTGGGTTTAAGGATAGCAGGGCTTTCATCTGCGCTGTGTTGTTCTGGTCTGCCCTCTCCAACACAAAGGCGCCCGCTACCTCTGCTTGCCCGCTTTTGAAGAGCAGAGTGGCTGTTGGATCCCCATGGAAACAGGAGCGCACAGGCCTCTTATGTCTGTCCTGCCGGAGCAAGGTGTTTTTCTCCTGGAGAACAAGTTGGAAACGCACACAAAGGACGACACGGCTCTTCTCTGGCTCCAAAAACGACGGAGATGCTTTCATGAAAATGAGGTGGAGTCCATCTGTGTAATGAACACTTTCCTTTGGCTGGAATTTTTCTCGACCAATTCAAAACAGACATCTCTCGGCGAGATCTCGACCCTTTGTAGAATGAATGCAAAACGGAACAAGGCAGTTGGATGTGTATTGCTATTTTGCCATCTTGTCACTTCATTATATTGGCATTTAGCATATCTTAGCGTGAGTTATGAGGATGGATTAATATGTAGGGCTACTGACATCACCTGAAACTCTTGCCTGAACTCGCTGAATAGGTGAGGGAAGCAGACTCTCAGAATTAAACCTAAACTATGACAGAAAAATTGGCCCAACCGCCTAAGCTCTGTAGCCCTTTGAAATCCATCAAGGTCCTGGCTTGGCACACGGGTTTCCAGGGGAAAGAAGCAGAGATGGACAATGACAACCATGTTTTTTTACCGTAGATTCAAAGCAAACAGGAGTGGGATGGTGCACCGCTGAAGATGATATAGCTGTGATGAATGCTGAGATACTTGAAACTTAGTTTCTGTTCTTGAATAGTAATAAAGTTTATCTCAGCAGGCTGTATCGCTGTACATCTGTATCCTGATCAACCAACAAAAGATATGTCGGCCTATGTCTGATGAAATATAGTTACCAATCACTGTTTCAATTCAATGCTAATAGTCCTGGGCTTTCAACCGCACAGCCATCTTTGTGATACCTCCGACTGGCAAATGAGACTCCCTTCTCTCAGACGAAATCCAATTACCCAGGGACAATAGGTGCAACCCCCCCCCCCCCTGGCTTTGATACCTCAGAGGCAGCCTTGGCCTCCATCGGGTCCCCAAGTACCTTGGCTTTCCTCCGTGTGTCTGCTTCTTCCTGGATGAGACTGCTGGATTCCATCTGGTCCAAATAGCTAATCACATCAAGAGTGCTCCTGAGAGTGGATGTGGCCTAGCTGCACTGCTATCACAGCGGCCTTCAACTGCAAGAGCGGATATCTCTCTCTCTCTCTCTCTCTCTCTCTCTCTCTCTCTCTCGCTCTCTACCTCTCTCTCTCTCTCTCTGACATACGCACACAGTTCATTGGGATGGTGTAGCCAGACCTGAAATTAATTTCAAATGGGTAAGAATAACTGATCTGAGGAGTATGATCATCTAGTAACCAGACGCTGACAAACAGGCATAACATAAACAAGATATCATGTTCTGCCTTTTAGAACCTGCTGTAGATTGCCATCTGCTGGCCAACCATGAAAAAGTGATTACAGTTTTAGCACCCTATTACACTGTTTACGCTGCCATTATAGAGGAGTCAGCAAATAGACAGATATAATATATATGTAATATTTATATATATATAATAAAACACACACTTGATATGTCAAAAACCCATTTATTGAGTTCATATTCACATTGCAGCAGACCAGTCTGCAGAGTAAAACCTTCAACCCAGCACCCAGCTATTCTGCCTGGCAGGAAATGACCGCTGCATGGGATTCTGCACTAGAGTAAACAGTTAACACACCACTTAAAACAACCAAATACCAACAAGCAGTATCATGGCCACCTCCCTGCCAACCCTTGAAGTGTGTGACGCTCTAGCATCTTATTGAGAAATACCATCCACCGGGGCGGTCGTAAGTTACTCTTGACATTTTAACTGCAGTGGTCCGCATACCTTGTAGGAAGGAAGGACTCTAGACTGGAATATCCGTTGAACCGTGGAAGAAATAAGGCCATGTAGGTAAGCCCACCCTCAGACACACGAAGAGGGATGTCCCCTGATCTGGCCGGGCAAGGACCAATCACACACCAGGGGACCTAGTGCAATACATTTGAGTAAATGATAGTAGAGATTCATTTCTGTGTCCTGCACTGAGTTTCTGGAGCTTCCTGTGTGGTGGGATGGGGGGAGGAGTCAGTTAGTTTGTGTGTTCTAGGGATGTGGCATCCTCGGCTGGGAGAGGCACCTCCTAAGTCAGAGTCCTGTGGGAATGATTCAGTCCAGAGGTTGCCTGGAATATCTAGATCACACTTGTGACTCACACGACTTTGGTTGTTTTTCTCCTGGCGTGTTTACTGTTGTGCATCATCAGACCAAAGCAAATGGTGTGTGACAACCTACTTGGAAATAAACCTGTTCCTGATTCTGACGGTTAGCTTGGTTGTTGGTGGGAGCCAATTCACGGACGGTTATGAAGGCTGTCTGTAAGCGTGCGTGTGTTTCGGTATGTGTGTCTGGATGAGTAAAGGCCAGGAGATGATCACAGTTTGGGTTGGCTTGACATCTTGATCTTCAGGTTCTCTGCCAGCTTGTCCAGGAACTCAAAGGTGTTCAGGTAGTCTGCACGAGTCACACTGACAAACAGGACGACAGATGGAGATCTATATATATATACACGCACACACAAAAAGCACAAAATAGCCTGAACTTTGCTAATTGCCTGAATCTTGGCAGAGGACGGCAATACCTCGACAGGCCTTTGATGCAGATGGCCAGATCCTTGGTCATGAAGCCAGCCTCGATGGTCTCGATGCAGACGGCCTCCAGCGCCTCAGCAAACACGCGCAGCTCAGGGTTGTTGTCCAGCTTGGCGCGATGGAGCAGACCCCGGGACCACGCGAAGATGGAGGCTGGACACGAGACAAACACAACACATGCCTCGTATTAGGAACAAGAACACGCTGTACAGGGACTGGGCAGGGACACGCAGAACACACGCCTCATATTAGAAACAAGAACACAGAGTACGGAGACTGGACAGGGACACACAGAACACACGCCTCATATGAGAAACAAGAAAACACTGGACGGGGAATCAGAAAAAAAACCCTTCCAATCATGAGCCATGGAGAGAACAGGTGAGGTGAAACAGGAATGACTGGGGCTCTGGCAGGGGTTGAGCTTCTCACCGATGGGGTTGGTGGAGGTCTCCTTGCCCTGCTGGTGCTGCCTGTAGTGGCGGGTCACAGTTCCATGGGCAGCCTCCGCCTCCACCGTACGGCCGTCGGGACAGATCAGAACACTGGTCATCATACCCAGGGAGCCGTAGCCTGGAGGGACACACATACACGCGTAGTTAGAAAATACATCAGTCACAGACAGACTGGATAGGAGAGGGAAGGAGACAGGAAGTCCAGGGCTAACTGACCCTGGGCAACGGAGTCCGACTGCACGTCACCGTCGTAGTTCTTGCAGGCCCAGATGAAGCCCCCGTCAGACTTCATCGCCTGGGCAACCATGTCGTCGATGAGGCGGTGCTCATACCAGATTCCCTTCTTTTCAAACTGGGGGCGGTACTCCCTGAGCGCGCACACACACACACACACACACACGCACACACATCATAAACAAACTGTTCGTGACGCCACAAACAAGGGGAAACACACTTCCTTTTGAACGCATCGGTCCTACTTCTCGTAGATCTCCTGGAAGATGTCTTTGAAGCGCCCGTCGTACTTCTTGAGGATGGTGTTCTTGGTGCTGAGGTAGAGAGGCCAGCCCTTGTCCAGCGCCATCTGGAAGGAGCTGTGAGCAAAGTCTCTGATGGAGCTGTCTGTGTTGTACATACCCATAGCCACACCACCAGTGCCTGGACAACACACACAACACACACACACAGGTCATGATCAATGTAAAATGTTACCATGACACACAATTACTCACCCACCCTACGTCATGCCGACATGAAAGTCGATGAGTCAGAAAAACTCATTCAATTAATCTTCTGTCAGATGAGAGACAGCGCAGACCAAACGGTGGAGCCAGCCTTAAATTAGATGCGGCTTTAATCAAACTGCTGTTTGCTCAGTGTGTGAAGGAAGCGTAGGCCAAGGCTGAATTCTCCATCAGGCAGCGATAAAACAGACACAGCAGACCTAAGC
Source organism: Plecoglossus altivelis (assembly GCA_036571765.1). NCBI lineage: Eukaryota > Metazoa > Chordata > Actinopteri > Osmeriformes > Plecoglossidae > Plecoglossus > Plecoglossus altivelis. The sequence continues at coordinate 7,637,173 of BROE01000022.1, forward strand.
AGGGGTGTGTACACAGCGAACACATGGAACCATGGCCCATGGTGCCTGTCTGGCTCCGATTCTGTTTACCAACTACATCACCTAAGGCTCATGATGTAGACTCTGTTCTAGACACTGTTCAAATCCACCAGCTGATTTTCAGTTTGCGTTCAGCCTCTGAGTGTTGTCTTACCTTTAAAGTCATAGATGACATACTTGACTGGTTCACCGCTCTTGGGCGTGTAAGTCATCTCCACCCTCCCGGGACCTGGAACCACGAAGTCCGTGGCCTTGTACTGAGAAGAGCAGAGAGAGAGTGGAGGTCAACAGGGAAAAACATCATGCTGCAGGCATCGATAGGCATCTCACACACTCTGCACTGGTGCCATCTAGTGGAGTGAAATGGTACTGACAGTAGGAAGGACTGAGAGCAGTGTGCAGGTGCAACCAGAAGGGGTAGATCATAGACCAGGCAACCATCTCACCAAGCTAGAGAGCCCTTGCTATAACTGAAATTGGTTTGATATTGTGTAAGCATTCGGGCTGAAAAACATACCAGGTGAACACACGAGGACACATTTAGGATACAGAGGGCAAAGGTCGATCTTTCAAAATTCGTTACCTAACCGAAGACCTACTTGGCAAAGAACGACTGTTTATGCTAATTGAACAGGACCGCAGGTGCCTATTCTGTCGCCGCATGACACAGCAGTTTGGTACACGAAGGCTGTGTGTCAACATTGCGGTCCAAAGGACAGCTCATCCACTTAATCAGTGACTGGGTGAGCCTCTTAGAAATGCCCGACCTATCCTCCCACCCCTCTATCCCTCTCCCATAACTCTACCCCACCCCCCCCCTCCCGGTCCATCATGTTCACCGTGCTGGATAACACCTGGCATGACCATCATCAGGCTGGTCAGGAAAGCAGGGGAGTGAGCAGGTATGGCACATTGCCCTCTGGTGATATCCAGAGGGTTTATGTGTAGCAAACACTGTGTAGCAAACCCAGCACCTCGCCCAGGTCAAATCCTCTCTTGAAAAATGCTTGCTTGTTTCCTTTACTCTTTTCTCTGAAGTAACTTTCTTCTCTCATCCTTCCTTCCTTCCTCACTGCTTCACTCCATGTGTTCCTATACAAGGGTGTTGCGAGGGTTTCTGGCTGAGTAGTGAAATGTGGACCAGCAGGTTTGAGGCAACAGGTTTCCCAGGGCTACCTGGTCTCCGTGTGCGTGTCTCCCGATGATGATGGGTTTCACCCAGCCTGGCACCAGACGAGGGATGTTCTTACAGATGATGGCCTCCCTGAACACAGTGCCCCCAAGGATGTTCCGGATGGTTCCGTTGGGTGAACGCCACATCTGCTTCAGCTTGAACTCTTCCACGCGATTCTCGTCTGGCGTGATGGTGGCGCACTTGATGCCCACGTTGTACCGCCGCACTGCCTCCGCCGCCTGAACTGTGACCTCGTCGTTAGAGGCGTCGCGAGACTCCATGCCCAGGTCAAAGCTAGGGGGTACAGAGACACATCACTTATGACATCGTTAAAAAGGAGAAAACTTTATTGTCCGTTAAGGTGACATAGAACGAACATTTGGATTCAACATCCTGGCAACGCAGCACAGACCAACAATCAAGTCATCTAAAATACATTTCCAGCTGCAATGCTCATTACTTTTATAATAGTAAGTTAGTTCCTGAGCCATGTGTGATGACATGGATCTTGTTATTGTGTAACAACGCTGTGCTAACAACTGAAACAAAGAGCTCAGTCTTCCCAGAGGCTGCGTGACTGAACTGATGAACAGCTTCTTCTGAAAGGCCCGACACACTAGTCCACTAACAATCCCACACCACATTCTCCATGGATGCAAGAGCTGGTCTGGGACGGCTGGATGTGTGCAGACAAGGTGCCTGTGCGTTCGCTATGAGTTTGAAGTTGGTAAAAATCCGATCATTTCTGAGGACTGTGGGCCAGGGACTGTATTGGAACAGTGCCATATTGGTTAGGAATACTGTTGTGACGCACAAGACCTCGACAGAGAGATTATGTATGAATTCAACTGCTGTGAGATTCGTCCATCCATAGTCATTAGTGGTTGTGCGTAAACTACAAGTGGCAAAAGGCTGATTATTTCCTTGAGCGATTCTCTCAAAGCCAAACAAGTCATTGTGTTAAAAGCACAACCTTTCACCTACTTTCTTTCCCTCCCATCCTCTTACTAGGTCAACTGCATTGAGCGAACACACTAAAACTAGACAAGAGCTGCAGGCAGACCAAACCTAACCTACAATACACAGTCGCCACACACTTTAGCTCATCTTTCTTTAACTTACCTACCTCAATATACCTCAAAAGCCACAACTGAATTTTTCAAGAATCCTATTATGCTGTTGTCGAATAAGGACTACTTGAAAACAATGTCTGTGTGTGTGTGTGTGTGTGTGTGTGTGTGTGTGTGTGTGTGTGTGTGTGTGTGTGTGTGTGTGTGTGTGTGTGGGAGTGGGGTGGGGTTCATGGGGAGGCCAGCGATTGTATCAGGGGGGGTTGTGGCCACGCCAGGAATCCCTGTGGTGGAGCCACTGTCTAAGAAGTCAAAGACCTCTTCAGTTGACAGAACACCATGTGAGGTCACGTACGTCATGGTGATCCCAATGCTGTCTTAAGCCAAAGTCCAGAAAGTATCTGTCGACTCACAGTCTGAAGGTCTAGTACAACACAAGAGGGGGCTGTATGTGGAACTCACTGGGAGATGTACTGTACAGTAGATACAGCAGAGCAAGAGCAGGTATGGACTTGTGCTATGGGCTCCTAAATCAACATCACACACACCCTAAGCTGGGTCACTCTGCAGGGTTTCACAAAGTCTGCTGATCCCACGTGATCAGACTGCTCTGCATTGAGGGATTGAGTCACAGTCAAAAGCTACAATAAATAGCTTTTAGAACCAGTTTAAGATCAGTGCAAAGTTCTCAGGTGAGAGGAAAAAGGTCAATTTGACAAGACCTGGCAATAAAAGGGCTGGTTGCGCAACAATATACAACGGCTACATAGGTCAGACTGATCTAAAGTCCTTACAGATGTCAAGGGTAAACGTTGCACTTCATTACTATCAGTACTGCCATATCATTTGGGACAGAGGCTGTCAAAAATGCACTTTTACTTCCTTCAGATATCAGGCCCTCCTCTCCTGTTACAATGGCTCCGTACAGAGTAAGGACAACAGACTTATCAGGACAAACCAGAGATCCAAACCCCCATGCCTGTTGTGAATTCACTCCACGAGAAAAACTGGAAGGGTGGCTATAACAACAGCACCTGATGCCTGGCTTCCCTGCTGGGAAGGAGAGAGCTCCCCTCCTTGTCCACACGGTTTAAACCCAATCATCTGGATGACAGAGTCAGCAGGAGGCAGCAACATCACATGATCTCTGTCTTCCACTCTACTTTCTATATGCAGTATTTGTACGCTGTTCTGGATCAACTCAATGACTACAATGTAAATCTGCAAACTGCCTTCACCCCCAAGGAGAGTTATTGCAAATGTATTCATGTCAGGTGTCTCACCTGTGCAGTTCCATTTCCAGGTAGGGGAAGATGAGCTTATCTTTGATGAGGTCCCAGATGACTCTGGTCATCTCATCTCCCTGCATCTCCACCACCGGACCTGTTTTGATCTTCTGAGACATTTTAGAACCTGAGGAAAGAGGCAATAAAATAGTGTGAACTGATAAACTGACCTCGATGACTGGTTGTTATTTCAATACTGATACTAAAGAGAGGACAAGACCATTATATAGGCCTGCTTGGTACACACATCAGAATGAATGAACTTCATTCAGGAACCTGAAGTTACCAGACCTGCGAGTCGACATTTTTTCTTTAGTCAACCTGATTAACTCTTCAGCGGCTAAGCTGCCAAAGTCTGTCAAAGCGAGCCAGGCTCAGAGTTGCACTTGAGGATATAAATGACCGTAATAAGCATTGCTTATTGCATTACAATGTTTTACGCAAAATAGGCTAACATCGTTTACTAACGACTAACTGCATTTTACTCGAGTCTGGGTGTACCAGGAAAAGACTTGCATAACAAGCAAAACATCGTCCGATGTTGCAAAATACCGATTGGGTCACCGAAGGAAAGCAAGGAATAAGATAATAGGCAAAGCGACTTTAGAGTGATGATTAGTTTAAAAGCTGTCATATTATTTCATGAAGTTAGCGCTACACTTTCAAGAATAATTTCATAGCAGGCCGTGCCCCGATTGATCAATATCGCTATGACAACAGAACAATAATCTACAGTAGGCATAATATATCTACATTGAATTACATGATCGATTCCTCCTCTTTCGCTTCGCTTTTGTTGTAGGCCTATTTATTTGACAAAAAGCAGTTACTTTCAGAACAATAGGCAGAAATGGGTCAAATGCTAAATACATATCGTTTCCTTCTGGCGCATAATTGAATATGCTACAATATTCCGAGAGTGCCATACCTTCGTTTCCGAACTGAACCACGAATCTGATCAGGTAATAGTGCACGAAGCAATAAATCGTCTAGATCTACACGGACTGGGTCTTCGGGGATGTCTTGGGGACGCAGTTCGAGAGAGGTGCGGTTCCGTATCAATAGAGGCGTCATTTTTTGTCGGCATCACTGACAGACAGCTCCTCTACCAATCAGAGAACGCATTTAGAATTCACTAACCAATAATACAACCCCACACGGCAAGAAGAAGGCCTTTGTAGATACAACTGTGTCCTGCAAGCCGTGTCATATCATGATTGTAGCACACTTGTTTCGTATTTCGCTCCCTTAGAGCGAATATTGTTGATTGACCTTAAATGTGATGCAACCGTTTATTTCACACTATCGCCCTTCTTAATTGCCGTGCATAATCACCCGGTATTTGTTTGTTGTAGGTTAATTTAGAAATAAATCCACTGACAGCCCCCTACTCAAAACAATACATATGTATTTAGAAGGCTGACCTCCAAAACGAAGTTTTTGCGAAGAGCTGAGCATGTCCTCTCTTGGAGTAATTCGGAAATGTGGAAATGTTCACGCTTGTCTACGCTTGTCCGGCAGTGGGGGCGGTATTGTGCGCTGCCTTCGATTGTGAAAAGTTCTCCTCATATGCATATCCTCATTAACAAAGGGGGGAGGGGGGACTTCTATTGACAAAATTACATCTGTAATTAATTTGGTAAATGAATGACATCATACGCCCCCTCTTTTAGAAGTTTATGCAATGCCGGTTTGTACAGCCAGGCACCACCTATTTTTTTTCTCAAAAGGTGTATGCATGTATTTCTTTCACCTAATGGTGGCACAATTTGACCATGTTTAACAAAAAGGGAAAGTAAACGGGGTAGGCGGCGAAGTAAACAGAAGAGTTAAGTAGCCTATAATGCCAGAAGTGGTCTGCAATTTAAAATAAGTGAAATAAATGTCACCTATTATCCCAATGGAGAAACACGAAGTCTGCTGTCTCTGTATGGCGTCGCTGTTAAAGCGTCAAGTGGGCCTTATTGAGTCGGTCTAAAGTCTAAAGTGAATACGTGGCCTGTCCCAGGTCCTATATGAAGAATAACCTATATTTTGTCTACAAGATGGAGTTTCCTCTCAGCAAACATGAGGGGAAACAGTTTATTTGATAATAGTGGATGTTTTATAAAAGGTGTTAACATGTTTTGTTTGCCCGCAGGTCAGATTGGATTTTACAGTGCATCCTTGAAACAGCTGCTAGGCAGCAACTGTAACAGATGTTCATTGCGGTGAACGAAACAAAGACTATAAGAGAAAATCGTTTAAACTGCATACAAACTGCGTAAACTGGATGCAATGTTAAACACTAATGTTTGAGTCGTGTTCATAGTATTTCCACAAAAGGCAATCTTGAAGGTGTGTCATGCTGCCAGATTTGCGGCAGTGTAGCGAGAGAGCCTCTTCCTCGAATGAAAGTGTAGGCCATAGGTCCTTCGCTAGGGGGACGACAACCTACCCAGACCAGCCTCTCATGCAGTCACAGGAGCATAGACTTGGAAGAGTCCCTAAAGATGTCACGTGACCTGACATCTGCTCGGAGTAGTAACCAAGAGAAACCAAGCAACTGAGAGGGAGATGGAGAGCGCGCGAGGAGGAGCCTGCTCCTTTCACAGCAGCATCAGCACCTAAACTGGCGTTATCCAAAACGCTGCGCTGTGAAAAGTCACAGTTTTAACGCCGTGCAGATTCCGCCTAACCAAACAGCCCACGTAATTTACCGCCGACTCTATAGCGTTCTAGACTGGTTAAACGCAGGGGTTTCCGGTCCAACGACCCGTAATGTGCGGATTCTTCTAAAGGATATGGTCACAACCCCGGTCTCAAAGTGGAGCCACGCGTATCTCGGATCGGCGCGCTCCTCCAGGGGCTAGGATGCGCGCCAGGTACATCCCGATTCTTGCCCGGCTTCGGATCTGAGCAGGAGTCCAATGCCCCGGGGCGCCGTGGCAGGAGAACACAGTCGACTCGGTCCAGGATGCCGGTTATGAGAGGTCTGTTGGCGCCTCAGAACACCTTCCTGGACACCATCGCCACCCGCTTCGATGGCACCCGTAAGTAACCAACCAGAAGTTGGAAATCAGAGTTAATCTAAAAGGCTCTTTTTTTGTGACTGATTACTTTTCCAAGTATATATACAAGGTAAGAACTAAAACAAACAGTTTACACTAATGGCCCCTATACACGCAGTCACCTTTTTAACGCGTGGGTCCCATTCACCGCAGGCTAGGGGCCACAATTGTATGTTCAGTTGTACATTTATTTCAGATCATGAACGTGCAATTTATAAAGACTTCTTTCATGTGTGCTGATATTTAGATTGCGAAGTCAATTCAATGTAACTATTATTTGATTTAAAAAACGACATTATCAGAAGAACAATAAGGCTAATCAAAGCCAAAGTTTTTGAATCCAGTCGATAACATTTTTTTGTTTTATTATACTTTTTAAAAAGAACTGTTTGAAAGGTTCGTGGTTGTTCCAGTTCCGTCACTGCGTGCGGCACCTTCAGTTGCGCCAAATACTTAAATTGTTCAGTTCCAATCTGTTTATGAAGGTAGGCTGGATCAGAATTAATTGTAGACTATATATTCCGAGTTTTGAAGGTGAAAATACAATTCACAAAATATGTATATGTATGTCTGTAACAGGTAAGAAATGAGCAATGGTGTGTTTTCTTTTTACTGCCGGTGCTTATAGACGTATTTATTTCTTTTCAAAGCAATGCATGTATTTGTGTCTGGAAAGACCAGTCAGTGGCGCTCAGAGGGGGTTCTGGTAGAATTTTGAACAGATGCGATGAGCAGCTCGTGCGCATTAGGACGCATGCAGCGGATGTGGGCGATGCAGAGAATGTGGGCGGGTGGCGAGGTGCAGGGCCCGCTCTCCCTATGCGTTTCGATTCATTGTGATGGAGATGGTGTGTGCGAGTTGGGGCGAGTGTTCCCCCTAAACCATTTAAGTGTGACAGCTTGATCAAAAGCTCTATCTAACGGCGAGGCAAACACGCTGAGAGGCAGATCTCAATCTCACCCCCAGATGTCTGCTTTCACCCTCTGCTTCCTGAATCAGACCAGCAGTGCAGAGAAAAACGGCTGCTCATCTTATAGGTTTGATTAATATGGAATAATTCATGAGAAGCTAAATCCCTTTCGCTCAATGAAAAGGAGTGCTATGAAATCCTATTAGTCAATAGATTTCTTCTTTTTTTTAGGTCATAGAACCCTTAAGAAGGTTCCCCAATACTGACACAAGGAGAATTGTCATGGTGTTATTGGTGGAACTGAAAAGTCATGCTTTGTCAAAGTCATTCGAAGGACCATGACGTCAGCCCAAGCTTGGTTATGGCCAACAGGGCCACGTCTACTGGTTCAAATCAAGCTTCTCATTGGTCTGTGATGATCCTGCATCTCCGATAGTCGTCACTCCTTCAACAGCGACATCATGCCTTTCCGAGATCGCTGCTCAACTTCAACACGGTGACTCAAGTCATCACTCCGCCCACCAACCAGACCTCCTCATTTGGCCTTGACAGCTGAAGCCCCCTGCGTTTCATCCTTTTAAACCCTCAGACAACTTCTGTTCAGATTATGGCTCATTCATAGCGATCAGCTCCAGCGACTTGTGAGAGCAAAAATGGAATTTGCATCGCATGTTGACTAATTACACACCTCCAGCCAGGGAAGTGCAGTCATTGTAATTAGCTCCCATGGATGTCAAGAATTCATCTTGGCCTCTCTGGCTGTCAGCAGGGGGGGGTTTGGGGGGGTGGGTCCATCAGGGGAGGGGAGGGGGGGGGGGTCAGTGGTTACCACAACAGTGAAGTCAGGGGGGGGTGGGAGCTAAATATACATATTTAGTTCCTCGCTGTGACAAACGCACCCGTCGTCGTGTTTTGTAAATGGCCTGACACAGTGGCAGTGTACCTTCTCTGACGCCCCTCATTAGGCCAAGCCAAATGAAAAGAAGCGAGAATCAAAGACGGCTTTTAGCCTGGTCCCCTGACTGCAGGGCCTCATCTCTGCCTGGCTTCCACACAGAGGAGGAGGGGCTGGATGGAAGGGGGAGGGGGGGGGGAGGCAGTTCTAATGAGCAGCTGACCGTTCCCACCATACTGTTGAGAAAACACACGACTCTGTCATCGCCATGCAGTCGACACGCTGACACGTCAGTATAGAAACAATGTTTTGACAGATAGTCAATCCAGTTCCTGCTTACTGTGCAATCAGAATACAGCGCAGAGGAAGTGGCGAGCGCAAAGAGGAAGTAGCAAGCACAGAAATGTATCGAAGATCTCGTGGTTCACGAAGACGTGCTTGATAGTTAGATGCACTGTAGACTCAACAATTACAGCAGTCTGTGTTTCTATTTGTTAGTTGGTTTACATTGTCGAAGAAAGTGTTACAGTAAGTCATCTTCCAGCAGTGTAACCTTCTTCGTTTCACGGTCTGTTGGCCCAAATCCCCCGCTGTCTGCACATCCTATGACATCACACCTCTGTCTGCGGAGTTTGCTGGAATCACACCTCAAGCTTGAATCCTGCCGTGGGAGTCACAATCATCTCATATTTATAAACCCTCCTGCTCAGACTCTGACTCATGCTGAAGTCTACGCTGTACCTCTCCCCACCTCCCCCCACCTCCCCCCACCTCCCTCCCATCCCCACCTGATAAATTGACTGCAGGGCCAAGATGCATGTCTGTGGTCTGCAGATTATCCTCAACTCATTATCAGAAACAGCTACAGCTGAACATCCAGAGACACACCTACGTGTGTTGAACATCCAGACACACATTGCCTATCGGTTGTTTCGATTGATCTGACTCGCTGATTTTGCTGGCGTGCATGCACGTCAGAGATTGATAGACAGATAGAGGGGCAGAGAGAATGAGGCAGAGCGAGGGAAAGAGGGGAGAGATAGGGAGAGAGAGAGAGAGAGAGAGAGCAAGGAAGAGCAAGGGAGAAAGAGAGGGGAGAGAGAGGGAGAGAGAGGGTGAGGGGGGAGGGAAGGAGAAGGGGAAATACATGGGTCTGTCCCATGTGGCCACGCCTCATAGCTCTCACAGCCATGTCCATTTGGTTTCTGCTTGCCAGAAAAGTTCCTTAATCAAGGCAACAGATCTTTGAGGCTAAATGAACAATCAGCCATATTCATTTGGTGGGCATGGTCCATCTTAATCAGGTTAGGCCCCCATTATGCCCAACAGATGGACCTCTCTGGACAAGCTCTGTGCCTGACAGGACACCATCTACTAGACATCCCTCTTTGCCCAGGTCCCTCCACCCTCTCTCTCTCTCTCTCTCTCTCTCTCTCTCTCTCTCTCTCTCTATCTCTCATTCGCTCTCTGGTTCGCTCTCTGGTTCGCTCTCTGGTTCGCTCTCTCTCTCTCCCGTTCGCTCTCTCTCTCTCCCGTTCGCTCTCTCTCTCTCCTGTTCACTCTCTCCCCTTCTCTCTCTCTCTCTCTCTTTCTCTCTCGTTCGCTCTCTCGTTCGCGCTCTTGTTCACTCTCTCTCTCCCGTTCACTCTCTCTCTCTCATTCTTTCTCTCCTGCTATCACTCCCCCGGGCCTCCAGGCTCTCAAGGTGTTTAGCTCCTGCCCTGGCGATAGTGTGGAATGAAAGCAACAATCTAGGGGCGAGCCTGCAGAGGTCAGAGCACATTACCACCATGGGGGGGACCATTCAGTCACCTGAAAGAGCTATCTAGTGTGTCTCATCCATATACAGGATGTTTCAACACCAGTGTTCTGCACAGCATCTATAGGATGTATCACGAAGCAGGGGATTTCTATGGAATTTCCAGCATTCATGTAGGAGTCATACGCATGTCTGTCACTGTGGGTCCAAATGAACTTAGACTTTTGACGAAGAGTCACCGTGCATGAGCACATCCCAGCAGCAGCTTGCAGTGTGTTGTCTGCTGACGTGGGTCAGTGACAGTGCATGGCTGGTGGGGCTGGGAGCAGAGCTGGGATGCAGCCGAGCCATGTGGGGAGAGAAACGCAAAGAGATCGGAGAGATAGCGTGTGCACGTGCACGCTCGCGTGTGTTTGTATTTGAGCGTGCTCAGGGTCTCCCTGGGGCAGAACATCATCTCCAGGTCAGACACAATCTGCCTCTCATTATGAACCCTGGGAAGGCTCACGGCATCCCTTAGGAGAAGGAAAAGGCCATCCCAGGCTAGGGAGGGAGAGAGAGGCTCATGGGGGCAGGTAAGGAAGGTGGTCAGAGAGGAGGATGCTGGGAAGTGTTTAGCGAACGGACGCAGCAGAGGAAGAAAGGATGGGAAAGGGTGTCTAGAGGATGTCAGGCTTGAAGAACGTAGAGGAGGGTGGGGGGGATGGGGGGATGGGGAGTGCAGGGGTGGAAGGTGGAGCCTGAACATGAATGTGAGTAACTATTAGAAGGAGTGGTGGGTGTTTGAGGGCTGAATAGAACAAGGTTGGTGACAGACGACGCGACCAAGGACTGCTGGCATGATGGAGTGGCAACACCCACGATTCCCTTCCAGGCCACGACACGATTGTACTCCTCCTGCTTACGGTTCATAGACTCCCAGGTATCGATCCGAACACACATGCATGTATCAACTTCGCTCACACGCATGTGCAAACGCACACTTGCACAGTCGCACACTGACGCGCACACTAACAAACACGTTCTTGGTTTGTACTGCATGCAGAAAAAAGTATTTTGTATTGGATACTTACACCATTTTTCATTTGGATAGTGATTTGAGAGGAGAATTAATAAGCCCATTCATTAGAATAGCTCTCACACATTTATAATTGCAAGATGACAGGGCATATAGAGAGCTCAGTTAATTATTTTGGCAATAAAAAGTATGAAGTATGATTATAAAAGTTGATAATCAACATAGACTACTGTGCCTACCACCTCATGAATCAAAGTTTAACAGGATGATGCTTATAACTACTGAGAATATGAAAAACACACTCGAAACAAGCACACCTTCACGTCTTGTCATCCGTCACATTTGATCTGAGAATTGTTTGTGAGCTCATATTCACCATCTGCGTCGATGCACTTTCCAGACTGTGTACCAGGAAGCGGGTGGCCTACGATCAATAAATACCCAAACACTCATTTATTATTTACAATGACTGTCTGCTTAAACCTGCTTAAAGGCCATCAATATCGACAACAGCCACATAGAATCTGAATTGATGACAGCGCCTAGAATTATGAGTTAGAGTTTTTCAAAAGCCAAGCAATAGATTCCAGTGTTCTGGTTTAGAGTGACCACAGTAGGCAGGAGAGTCTAATGGTTTCACGATGCCAAAGCGACACTGGAGCCCTTGCTGCTGAGAGGCCCGGTAAAAGGTAAAAGGAGTTCCTGTGGGATCGTATGGGGAAGCCAGGTTACGCTGATGTGTCATTAGACTTTATGGGCATTTCCTGCAGGCTGTTCCATTAAGATGACACTTATACAAAGAATCTGACAGCACAGTGATCACCCACACTATGGGGGCTAATGGTACTTGAGGGAATTAACCCCCCCCCCCAACCTCAGTTACGCTGGAGGGATATCCATGACACCTGGGTAAGAACCTCTGGGAGGCAATCCCCTGGTGACAGAGGGCAAATGAGGATAGAGGTTGTGACCTTGGGCGGATCTCGGCGGCTATTTAAAAAGGCTTTTTAATGACCCGGAACAGATTGCACTTCGCCGGCTCTTTGCAAGAGCAAAGGGCCACTGGTGTTCAAATGTCAGGACGGTTTGTCGCAGAGCCGCCCCTTTCCTGGGATTATTTGATGTTGCCGGGAATTGCTGTCTTATTTTAGCCTCTCGTTGAGGTTTCGGAAGACAAAGCTGCAGGTCTTCAGCCAGGCAAGGACTTGCACAGGAATAGACCTTTAGATAAAGCCGTCACGTTAGGTTTGTGAGTTCTGAACCTGCGTGTGTTCCGAATGAGGCAGGGACAAATGATGGTGTAGCGGAAAACAAAATGACCCAGAGGAGGGTACTTGGGATTAAATGGAGGTGCTGAAGCCAAAGCGACAGGAGGCCCATTAGGACAGACGAGAGACGTGTTCCAAATGTGAAGTGCATGCTGAAAGGGAGGAACAGAGAGAAGAGGTTAGCGAAGAAGAGGGAGAGGAGAGGAGAAATGAAATAGGGGAGACAAGTGCGCAGGAGAGGACGAGAATCCTCTCTTCCTCCACTCTGGAAGGAAATGTCCTGCCTCTCTGGGATGGCTTCATGCAGCCCCCAGAGCAAACAGTAGGCCGTGTAGATGAACCTTGTAGGTAAATCCTCTCCAGAATCGAGGAGTCTCAAGACAGCGCCATGGCCTGGCATCCATTCAGGCAGTAATTAGTTTATCTCAATGCAAACAGACAGCCTGTGATTTATAGCTAGGCGAGGCTCGAGCGATGAGCAAGAGTGGAACAGGGGCCGGGAACCCAAGAGCCCTGCTTTGCTCAGCTGATCTTAAGCCACTGCATGTCAATGCCTGATGCTAGGGTGGTGATGCTAACAGTGACTTTGTTAGCCTGAGATTTGAAACCTTGTGTAGATGAAGTCTGGCCCCAGGTGGAGATAATTAGGTATACGGATCAAAGCCCCTAATGTTTGTAAAACCTTCATTTCCCTTAAGCCCTTAACAACACACACAGAGGCACCAAATCCAGAATGTCTGTGATGGACTGTAGACGTTCAGTCACAGGTGGCTCTTGAAGGATCCTCAATGTTAACCATATACTTTCAATCACGATTGAAACTCGCAGCATCGATTATGTGTCAAGTAAGCAGCCTGGTCAATCAGCCTAATCTACTAGCACTGATAAAAAGCTTTCAATGATCCCAGTGGCGATCAGCAAACTACTTATGCGCGTGGTCACGAGTCAGCGATCCATACTGGACTCTGATTTTCTCTGTGTGCCTACTCGTCGCTGTGCCCGATCTTTTCTGTGTATCTCTCTCTTTCTACCTCCATGTCCCCTGTTCTGTGAGTGTCTCTCCGCCTCCAGCAGAATTGATATATCAGTTGACACGTCGCTGTTCAACGCCACTAGATGCCTGGTACTCGTCCAGTTGGCACTGTAGTTGTTATTGGTAGGCAAACCCAATCATCTACTAATGGACTGTTTTGAAAAAGATAATCGCGCCATTTCGATGATTCTATAGGCAGCATGTGACCGTCTGTGACAGAGTCTCAAACCTGGCCGTGCCAGAACAGCAGTCAAGCCGAGCGAGGCAAACAGGAGAAGGCAGGCAGCATTCAGGGCCTGTCAGCCCCCATCTCCTCCCGCTCACTGAGGAGAGACAGGGAGTAAACGCAAGCCTGACAGCGGAGGTAATCCCTCTCCCAGATACAATCCAACCCTCTTGTAGTGCATGTGTGGGTGTGTGTCTAGGACTTGTGTGTTTGCCTGTGCATTCGTGTCCTTTTTGTCTAGTTGAGCAGTCTATGTCATGACACCTACCGTAAATAGTTGGTCTATATATAGCAATCATAGCCTATGTTACTCTGCATTGTCCTGCAATTGCACACCGGAACACATCAGATTCTGGCTCAGGTGTATTGACTGCAGACCCCCTCTCGTCTGGCTAAACCTACCCTGTACGTAAGCAACACTCATGACAAGGAGAAAAGAAGTGTTTATTTTTCCTTGGGCTGCTCAGTTAATGGCAGATGGTCAGAGAGACTTGCCGAATCTGTCAAGCCACGTTTTCCACACTGGAACCCAACCAAAAGCGAACTTGTTTTGAGATTGATATGCAGCATCTGAATCAGCCTGTTGATGTTACCAAGCACAACTACAGATCCACTTTTAACCCCCCCCCCGCTCTCTATATGACATGATGTTATTACCAAAGCAGAAAATTGGCGATCTTTTAAAGCCGATCACGTGACTGACGAATGTGCGAGACGTGATCTTAGCAAACGCTGTAGCCCCGACTCATCAGGGGAACGTGTACGTACCGCACATTGATACATAACCTTCTCATCTGTGCGCAGTGGCGTATGTGGTTGTAGTAGTTAGTACTTTATTAACGCCTGTGAACTGCAGCATTGCAGCTCGCAAGATAGACGCGGGAATAAAGATAGGGCGTCGAAATAAACCCACTTCAAAGAATAATAAACAACATAACAATAAGATGAGACTCGATGTGAAAAATACCCCTAAAAGACACTGCGCTCCACGCAGGGTAAAAACACAGGAAGGACATAACCTGCTTGATTTCCCTTCTCATACTTCGCTTTGAATCAACAGTTCTTTAACGACTGCCGACAGCTACTGTCAGACACAGAGCAGGAGTGGCAGTCGCAGTGAAAAGGCGATGATTTAATCAAGTTTAGACATCAGATAGGTACGAACGAAGCAGGCGTGCTCCGAATCCAGGGCCAGTCAAGACCTGAACCAAACCCCCCCCAAAAAAACCTGAAACCAAGAAAGTTACAGTTAAAAAATCTGGTTAAAACAAGCAGGGATCTGGGAGAGGAACGTAACAGGGAAACACTGGAGAGGCACATGAACGCCGCGTGTTTGACCTGGCTGAGAACAGACAGGGTGTATCAGCAGAAGCAAACGACAGCACAGATGAAGCCTGCAATGCTAACTGTTCTCAATAGAGGAGCGTGGCTGAAGGCTTATCTCAGGCGGAGAGACTGACAGACACGATCAATTAAGGACAATTTTCAAGTGTTCTTAGACTATGTGACATGGGTAATCTTAGCAGGTCTGCTGGCCTTAGCTGGTCTGCTGGCCTCCGACTATCCATTCAAACCAATCATGTCTACTGCCTTAAACAGATGAGTCAGATACTGCAGATTAATGCAGAAGTTAGGCCTGGGGGGAAAGAATGGGGGAAATGACACACTCACACTCAATAAGCCACAGTTCTGAGAATCAGCTCCAATTGGCCAGTGCTGATTGGTCAGAACACAGCAGACGTCATCTTCCTAATTAGATATACGCTGTTGTTATCAGAGTGTTCTGTCCACGGGTCTGTTGTATACACACACACTTGCACAGTCACACTTCCCCAAAAGTGTGTTTTTCAGGTCTGCATTGAACATTGGTTTCACTTAGGGCTATATAAGATTAACTTTGTATTTTCACCCGGACTATGTGTTTGGATGAGATGGTTTTTCTGGCAGAGGGCTGACAGAGACAGGAAAGTTGCTGAATTGCCGTGTTGTGTTCATAGGTAACCCCCACTGTAACTCTAACCCTCACCTTAACCATAGCTGGCACCTCAACAGCATAGCAGTTTGTCGATTTGAAAGTGCTCGGAGGAACAGTTTTCCCTTGTGTGTTTTCGGACTCCCTGCATGGCTCCAGGACAGGACCCACACTCATTAACTGGGTAATGGCTTGGTGCTTCTTTGAGTTATAAAGCAGCTGTTCCACTGTAGGTGTCCAGCCTCCCTGCAGCCTGCTTTCAGTGTGTGTGTGTGTGTGTGTGTGTGTGTGTGTGTGTGCGCGTGTGTGTGTGCGTACACAGTCCTCCCAACCTGCTAGGTTTCTTGGAGCTGGTAGATGACACTATAGTGGCCCCTAATCTATTTCCTAAGTGAATCCTGGAGTCCTGAATCTGATGAATCCCCTCAGGCATATCCCAGGCCACCTCTGTGAGGACATTCCCATCAGTGGAAAAGTCCTCAGTTATCTGCAATACAGACAAGGCACCGTAACACCAGCCGGGAGAGTTGCTTTGTCTTCGGGTTCCTGTTGGAACGTGTCCAAGCAGGGAAAGTTTGATTCCCAGTTGAAGGTGACCGGTGCTCAAGTCATGCTGGGCCGATCGAGTTCTTTGGAGATTCAGTGCAGCGCCCCACAAAGCTAAACCGTGGCCTCTCTGCTCCTATTATCCTCCTGAGCCTCTCTTTCGCCTCACCTGTTACCCCTTCTCGCAACGATCGTTCTGGCCCATGCTAACGTTCGCTCTTCAGTTTTTTTTTAAATTCTATTTTGTGCGTTTCAGAGCGAGAGAAAAAGAGATGGTATGCTAAACAGGAGCCATTTTTGTGCATTATATGGAAATAACTATTTGATTGCTTGTCTGTCAGTGAAGGATTTGAATGGGTGTGTGTGTGAGTGTCTCAGCTTCTGCTGATGGTGAATGAGCGGAGGGTGCTGACTGGGGCTGACTGGGTCTGGACTGGAACATGACCACATGTGAGTATAAGTCATGCATGAATGGAGGCTAGCTGAATAGGGGCAGTGGGGAATATTTTGATTGGCATGGTTGTGTCTGCCTCAATTGACTGTGTGAACCCAATCAGTTGAAGGAGAAATGTCAAGCTTGCGTTTGTGTGTGTGCGTGTGTGTGTGTGTGTGTGTGTGTACGTTCTACTGATATTGGAATAGATGTCAGTGTATGCTTTTGGTCACAACCCTTATGTTTCAATTAAAAGAAAGTATCGGTATTTTGCTGTTATCAACATGCAATTAAATAAACACGTTGCTGTTTTATTGATTAAACCAGTTGTACAACATTGTATATGTACAATATTATCAGATACATCAGAGCCTTAGATGTTTTTTTCCAGAACATGCGGTGGCAAACCAATGTATTCCCCCCTCCAGGCATAAGCAGTCTACCCAGTAAGGAATTGGTTTGGGTCCTAACATGAAACATTTAATACCATTAAACGAAGGGGAGGCCAACTTGTCCCCTGACAAGCCTCATTCTTGGCTGTTTGCATTTGCATGCATGAATATTAACGTTACTCTGCAGCCTGTCCCCATTTTTCTCAGGCAAGATAGATGAGAGGAAGCCTTCAGTAGAACGTTTAGCCCAGTTGAAGACAGTCAGCGGTACCTAATGCTGCTCAATGATACGTGCAGACCCACCCAGGCCCATAGATGGATTGAATGACATTTTCTTAAAGAATGGAAGAAAGCTCACATTGCTTTATCGCAGAGCAAGCTGAGCTATTCTGAGATATCTCTGTCTCTCTGTCCCACCTCAGCCCTCCTTTCATGTTCCCTCTGTCTTCTTTCTCTCTCTCTCTCTCTCTCTCTCTCTCTCTCTCTCTCTCTCTCTCCGCCTCTGTTCTGTGCTCAGAAGACCCCCCCAAATAATAAATACCCATCACTGTTGATAACTAGGTGTGCAATTCAGGGGAGGTTTCGGAGGAAATCGATGTTTTCTCGTTTTGTTTTGGCCCTGTTCCTATGGGCTGTGCAAAACCAGTACTCTGTCAGCCCCCACACCCGGAACCCAGCTGGTAGCTGGGTCTAAATTGGAGCTCAGACAATGGCAGGAGTAGAGACAGGAGGGATGGGTGAAGGAGGGGTGAGGAGAGTGAGAGGTGGCTGGGCGTGTGTGTGTGTGTCTGTCAGGGGACAGTGAGGTGCAGATAGTCCATTAGTCCCTCTGTCACTCCTCCTCTTAAGGTCCCCAGCTCTGCCTGTCTTGGAGGCCTGCTCCTAGCTTGTAGTTGCTAAGCAGGTCTGGGGACGGCTGCTCCCCTTGCGGCGCCGTCAGCTGCACTCTGCCTGCCTGTCTGTCTGTCTGGCTCTCTTCATTCATTCCTTCCTTCAACTGTCTGTCTGTCTCTGTTATTCGCCCCATGTCTCAGTCTTTCTCTCCCGCTCACCCATCTCTTGCTCTCTCTTTTTGTCACTCACTCTCTCTCTCGCCCATCTCTCTGTCAGTCTTTCTTTTTTGTCCTCTCTCTCTCTCTCTCTCTCTCTCTCTCTCTCTCTCGCTCTCTCTCTCTCTCTCGCTCTCTCTCTCTCTCGCTCTCTCTCGCTCTGTCTGTCTGTCTCTCCCTCTCTCACCTGTTCTCCACCTCTCTACCTCCCTCCCACCTCTCTCCCACCCTCCCTGTCCCTCAGTGTTTTAACCATTAGTCACGTTTTATCAGGTGTTTTCCGGTCCCATTGTCCCTGCTGTCACCCAGCGCTGCTACATCTCCCACAGATCTGTCCATCAGTTCTTTCTCTGCACTTCGTCTCCCACCACCGCGAACGCCGCCGCGCGGATCCAAATCAGGGTCAAGAAGAGGCTCCCATTGCAAATGGCCTCTTTGTTCTGCTTTACTTAGGAAGGGATGTGTACAGGACATCATATTTCCAACATGCAAGAGCATGAATGAACAAACAGACAGACACACACAAGCAAACACGCACACCGCTTCAAAGCAGTTCTGAGTGATGTGCTGCTCAGATGGTTAAGAGAAATCCTCCTGATCCTGGAAAAACACAGAAAACCATTCATCAAGGCAGAAACGAGCCACAGCAGTTTAAGGCTGTAATGACATACACACACACACACACACACACATACACACGCACACACAAGCTTAACGTGCCTGAGCTGCCCCAGGAGGAATCATGGACAATCCAGGAGCTGACAGGAGAATATCAGACAGACAACAAAGCTGTTGATGTCAGCCTTGTCTTTCTGGTCCCTGGGAGAGGGGCTCTCTCGTTCTGTCAAGACCGCCTGCTCCCTCACTGAGACGCACCCTCCGTCTCAGACAACGTGCTCTAACTCCCAAGCATTCAACAGGTTGGCCTGGGGCTGCCACCGCACGCTGGAGTCGCAACCTCCTACTGGTTCTGTCGTGTGGAAAGCGATCCTGAAACGGAACTCGTTCTCCATGACAGGCCCCCCTCATTTTGCTATTTCATAACCGGATGAGCTTTTTTTCCAGCCAGAGGCAGTCTCCATCTGAAAGCCGGCCCTCATTGAAATCACATTAACGCTTTAAGACTTTTAATATTGCGGCTTCTTTCTTTCTTCTGTCGAACATTTTTGCACTGCGGTTTCATCCTCCTTGAATGAGCAAGACTCCTGCTGCAGGCTGAGATTACGTGTTGTTTATGCAGACTGCGTGAGGAGGGTGGTGTGATGGGGGACTCGCGAGATAGAAGGTTGTACGGGGATTGTTCTAGTGGGAAGAACATGTGCAGTAGCGACTCGCGCTGATGGACGAGCTGCATGCCGTTTACTTGCTCGTTTTCTCCCTCTTTCTCTCTTGCTGTCGTTCTCTCCGTCTCGTCTCCTTCCTCATGAATGTGTAATAGGTGCTCTTTCGTATGCTGTCACCTTTCTGCAGGGTCGCCTCGTCTGCATTCTATCCTCTGACCTTCCTCTCTACACTCCCTCATTATAAAGCTATTCCTCAGTATCATACCACGGTCTCTCTGTGTGCTTGTGGCTGTATGTGTGTATGTGTGTGTGTGTGCGTGTGTGTGCGTGCGTGTGTGTGTGAGAACAGAGGAGGTGCTGGAGAGAATACGGTGAGCATGTACCCAAACTCCTGTGCAATTGCAGAGCCATGTCCCCCAGGCTGGATAATGTATGGCTCAGTGGCCGTTTACACTTTGACCCCACTTTCCTTCCTGCAGTCACCTCGATGGCCAAGGCGAGCAAGCGTATTACCATCCAGCCCTACAATCACTCGTGAAATGTCCAAATGTCAAAGTGTGGCGTGGTGCAGCCCTGGCTGCGCTGTTTGTCACTGTCTAGATCAATACGTATGATAAACAGACGGTGGCCACATACCCTACTCTATCAATACATTAATGACCAAGTATCTCGTAGGTACAGTAAGTCCTTATGCTTGACCGCACGCACACACGCACACACACAAACACACACACACACACACACACACACACACACACACACACACACTGGTACCACATCTTCACCTCCTGACATCACAACGCAACAGATCCATCCCTCGTATCTGACCAGCGCGATCCGTGTGAATAAACATCGACCGAACGTCAGATGGACGGGGTAGGGGATCCGTTGCCAAGGAGTTTATCCATAGTTGCAAACTTCCACCGGAGCGCCGTCGCATGACAAGGAGACGATCGTTCCCTTTTCTCGCCCCGACTTTGTTCGGAGAAATACCAGTTCTCTCAGCTGTTCCTCTCGTTTGCTTTTTCACACGGTGTGTCACGGCAGGGAACCCTGAACCAGAGGAAGCACCCTGCCTCCGTAGTTACCATGGCACCTGTTGGAGAGATGGGGGGACTGGGCGACAGAAAGCTTGTAATGTTCTGCCATTGTGTCGCAGCATGACACCAAGATGAATAAAGACCTAAATAAATCCCATTAAATACCAATAGCAAAGGCTGCTATCTGACAGGTTCAGGCCCAGCTCTGCCTCTCCATCTAACCCATCCCTCAGGGACACTGTGGAGATCGAATTAAGACACCTGCATCTTTTGATTTGTTTGGTAGCTGGAGAGCAGCTGCCTCTGAATAAAGCCTGGTAATTGGACACTGTGTTTGTTCTGTGTATCGGGCGTATGTGGCCAGCACATCTCGCAGACAAAAGAAGCCAGGTTGTGTCTCTGTGTACGCGTTCTTCCCACCAGCAACCTTCTGTTAGAGGCAAGACCGCTGTAGTGGAACTCCTCATCAGGCCTCCCCCTTGTGCTTCCAATGAGACCCCCTTCAAACAATACGTACCTTGTTCATTCCCAGACGAAGCACGTCACTCCACGCGTGGTGCGGAACCCAAGTCGTTCTGTTCTCCTTGCTCATACGTTCTGTCAAGAAGTCCAAGCGCAACGTTTCAGCGTTCGTACCGCGTGTACTTTGCGAGCGGCAGCGTCAAAGCTCGTCAATAAATCATTCATGAACTCTTTCAAATTGTTTCATTTTCAGAAGATGAAAAATACTTCACAGCGCAACCTCAATCAATGAACTCTGTTGCACTAACGACTGGATGCGTGTTTGTGTGTGTGTGCTTGTGGAGTTGTTTGGTTCCAGAGAGACATTGGAGCAGGGAGCAGTGAAAACAAGACTGCTCAAATATTGATGTGATGCTAACAAGGAAAGAAAGCAAGTGTTGATTTAAGTATTTTTAATAGACCTCCCCACCTCAGACACATGTACACATAGACACAAACGCACGCAAACGCAGACGCATGAACGCAAAATCTGGAAAATGTTACAGTATTTCCGTGGCACCCTGGCAACCCTTCCAAGAAGTGGAATACTTTCAACTGTTATTGTAGTTTTACCGCAGTGCCCTCTAAGGACAACTGCCCTTTACAGCCCTTTATATTACCCTCACAGGTTCAACTCATATCTTACATAGTAGAGATGGTCTTAGCTATATGAACACTGGTCCTGTACGTTCAGGCCATGGGCACGCCAGTCCAATCCATCTGCGAGGGAGGATGAGGATCAGTCCTAGAGGACTGCACACAGTACCAAGTACCAAGGACAGTACCACAGTACCACAGTACCACAGTACTGCTCACAGTACCAAGGACTGGTGACGGATAACAGAAAAGGTCAACACATATCAAAGGATCCTCTGGACAACTCTGTAATCCTCTGCTTTCGTCTGTCAATGATACCTCCATATAGGGAGAGAGAGAGAGAGAGAGAGAGAGAGAGAGAGAAAG
>BROE01000022.1:7659074-7674074 GCA_036571765.1 Plecoglossus altivelis
CCCCACACACTTCCACACAACCTCTCACACACACACTTCCACACACCCTTTCTCACACACATACACACACACTCTCTATCTCTCTCTCATGCACACACACACACACACACACACACACAGTGACACTCACCTGGTCCGTCCCAGTCAAGCCCAAAACCTGGCGGCTCTGCTCGAGAAAAACCTCCCTAAATATATACACCTCCAACATTCATCATGCTCCTTAATCCTCCAAACACGGTACAGTGGAGGCGTGGCCCCGCCCACCCCCACCACCTCTCCTGGAGCAACCTGAGAGAAGCAGCCTGAGAAGAGGCAACACACACGCTCATCCCCATCCATCACCAGACAGCAGGAACAGGTGCGGGGAAAGATGGGGCCTGAGGCTAATCTGTCATTTGAGTTTGTTCCTGTATTAAAGACCAATAGCTACTCTCTGTAGAGTTGCTGTGGCTTCCTACCTCCCTAGCCAGCCTCAGCACGTGTTGCGCAACACCACAGACACTGATCCATGTGAGCACTCTGATGAGAGGCTCAGCACTTTAAGGGGAAGAGAAATGATGGGTAGATGACTTTGGAGAGGTGCGAATAGAGGAAGGGAGGGAGGGAGAGAGAGAGAGAATGGGGATGCGATGGTGGCAGAAGGAGACAGGGGACAGGGAGGATAAAGATGGTCGCGTCCTCCTCGGAGCGACACGGTGGTGATGAGCGTGAGCCT
The DNA here is from genome assembly GCA_036571765.1 of Plecoglossus altivelis. Taxonomy (NCBI): domain Eukaryota; kingdom Metazoa; phylum Chordata; class Actinopteri; order Osmeriformes; family Plecoglossidae; genus Plecoglossus; species Plecoglossus altivelis. The sequence goes on from BROE01000022.1 coordinate 7,659,790, forward strand.
CGTGCACCAGCACAAACACGGGGGAGGAGGCCCTTTGAAGATGATCCAAAGTGAAGAGGGGATTCTTGGGATTGGCAGCAGCAGGGGCTGTACAAGATGCGTGTGTCGTGTGCGTAGTGTGTAGTGTGTGTGTGTGTGTGTGTGTGTGTGTGTGTGTGTGTAGTGTGTGTGTGTGTGTGTGTGTGTGTAGTGTGTGTGTGTGTGCGTGCGTGTAGCGCTGACAGTCAGCCACCCCCCATACATGTGGGAAAGGGAGCACGATCCTCCCGCCCACACATTAGGATGGAAATGTCACAGTTGGGTCTCCCCCCCCCTCCTCCTCCTCTGCCTCACCCGCCCCCCTCCACCCCTCTCCCCCTCTGTCTCCTGCCCTGTTCCACCATTATGCTGCGAGGTGTAAAGTGTTTATAATGTAACACGTGCTTGGTGTAGGTCTAATCTCCCTGTCAGAATGCATATATTTGAGTGGGGTCCCTCGCCCCCTTCCTTATTCATGAGTTACAACAAATACTGGTTTCCCTGCATGATGGGGGGGTAGGGGGGGAGGTGATTGCAGGGTGGTTGGGGGGCGGATGCAAGCTTGCACACACACTCACGCCCGCGTGCACACTGCCACAGGCGCGTGCGCACATGCACCCGTGCGCATACACAGGACTGGAAGCATCAGCAGATGTCTCTGACTAGGCTCATGGTGAAAAGGTCATCCTGTGCACCCTCCTACTGCTGCCCCCCCTCCCCCCTTCACATCCCCCCCGCCCCCTGCCAGTGTGTGAAGGCCCCAGGGGATGTACTTCACAGGGCTCAGGATCCTTCATCACACCCCCTGCCGGCACTCACCCCCACCACACCCCACCCCCCCTCCTACCTCCCTGCTCAGAAACCCCAGCCTCTGCTCCAGTCAAGCACAACCTCCATGTTACAATCAACCACTCTCTCTCCCACCACCCTTGTTAAATCCCAGCAGGTAGAAATAAATATAGATGTACGTGTCAGGGCCCCACTGCGCGAGAAGAGAGCTCCTAGCATCTGTGATGGCAGCGCATTCTACACAGTCAAAATCCCCAAACTCTCCAGCCTGTCTTTTGTATCACGGTACGATATCATCCGTGAGGTGAGGCCCACTCGGTCTCCCCGCAGCTCCTCCACTCCTTGATTCCCACAGAAGTGCCTCTGTGTGGGGGTGGAAGGGAGCTGGGGGGGGTGAGAAAGGACAATCATGGAGGTATCCCAGATGCAGGTGTTAGTGTAATGGGACAGATTCAATTTTGAAGGCTGTTCTCGATCTAACTCCTGTTTAATGGATGTTCTCTGCTCAGGCCTCTTGGTCTCTATCCTATCCCCATGTGTTTCTCCCTCTCTCTCTCCCTCTCTCTCTCTCTCTTCCTCTCTCTCTCTTCCTCTCCCTCTCTCTCTCTCCCTCTCTCTCTCCCTCTTCCTCTCCCTCTCTCTCCCTGTCTCTCCCTCTCTCCCTCTCTCTCCCTCTCTCCCTCTTCCTCTCCCTCTCTCTCCCTGTCTCTCCCTCTCTCTCCCCTCTCCCTCTTCCTCTCTCTCTTTCTCTCTCTCTCCCTCTCTCTCTTGGAGGCGTGCAGATTGTTGTTGTGGGTGGAAGAGTGCTAGAGTGCCATCTAAGATGTCACCATACGCAGTACACTGTTGTTCTAAACTGTCGGTTAGGCTACGAGAGAGACATAGAAAGAAAGAGACTTAGACATCGACTGTGTTTCCGTACTCATTCCGTTGCTTAGACTTGGAGGTTGGGTAAAGGTGGTCATGGAGACTCCATGGGGAGTAAGACAAGGAGAAGTCCCAGTGAATACCCAAAGGGACCACGCATGGCAACAAGGCAAAATGTGACTCGGGAAACAGCTCTGGAGGTGTAGCCCCACGAAAGCTAGAAAGTCTGGTTTATTTGTAAACGTCTCTCTTTTTGTGTGAATATGTGTATGCGTGAGAGAGAGGGTGAGAGAGAAAGAGACAAAGGGAACATTTTAGTTATAAATTTGCACTAAGTGAATACACTTTCATTGACTTCACTTTCCGTAAGGACAGGGAACAGATTGCTTCAGAGCAATATCATTGAAGCTGCAGTAATAAAGCACATTTCATGGTTGGGTCAGACAGGAGAAATGATGAAAGGAAAAGGGGTGTGTATGCGTGTGCGCGCGTACAATATGTGCGTGCTTGAGTGTTTGTTCATGTGTATGTGGCTGAATGCATGCATGCTTGCATGAGTGTTTGTGTGTGTAAAAGACAGAGAGAGAGAGAGAGAGAGAGAGAGAGAGAGAGAGAGAGAGAGAGACAAAGAGAAAGCTGGGTGGTCTGAGGACAGAACGTGGATGGATATGATGAGAGCGCAGAGAAGGCAGCGTTTTCATCATGCGCTAAGCAGAGGTACAGTCACAGAGCTGCTGAACTCTAAAAACAGTTAGTAGCCATAAAGATGTCCAGTAATACTGTTCCTCATCTCCTGCTCCTTCGAAATGTCAGGTCATGTGTGGGTCATACATGTTGTGTGCGATGTGTCGTGCTGCATCCCTCATACACGCTTAGAGAAGGATGTCTTTAGGCCTTGGAAGTCAGATAAGGATTCTGTTTTTATCTCTTATCTGGGATCTCAGTACAGAAAGAGATCTGGTATCCCTGTACCTTCCCTTTATCTGTTCTGCCCTGATGATGACTCCCATTATTCTGATGCTAGAACATGATGTGTTCATGAATACTGGACAGGACCCACTCTTCACAGGACATGGGCATAGTCATTGGATTAAGTCCTCTCCTCTATTCTCCCCCCCTATCCCCTCCTTCACCCTTCTCTCCACTCCTCTCCTTCCCTCCCCCATCCCCCGCTCTCCTCTTCTCCCCTCCCTTCCCCTCCCCTCCCTCTTCCCCCTCTCCTCTCCTCCACTACCCTCTCTTCCCCTCTGTTCTCCTCCCTCCCCTCCTCTCACCTCTGAACCTGACATCTGTGACTGAGTTCTCCTCTCCAGAACACTCAGTGTGGATGTGTACGTGTGGGTGTGCCGTGTACACGAGTGCGTTGCGTATGTGTGTGTGGTTCACATAGAGCGGAGAGCAGCCCAGAGTCTGAATCTAGCACTGCTCCGTCCGTGATGTGAGACCTGTGTCTGCTGTTGCATGCCCATCTGATGGTGACAGAGCTACGGAGGAGAGAGGCTCTTGAGCACTGCTCTCTTGTACAGAGTGACCCTTCCCCACAATGCTGGGGCCGTTTCCTTACACCTACTGCATGCATGAACTTACCGTACCCTAGACTTGAACTTAGCAAGCTAACATGATTAGACAGTTTCCAGGTTGGAATGATGCTATTGAGCCAGGGAGGTCTATAGGGTATAGGCTGTTCAAGTAGATGGCCTGTGATTCGATTTTGGTTGTGTGTGTTTGATATATGTGTGTGGATCCGTATTTGTGCCTGTGTGTGTTTGTGTTGGGATATTGTCCAAGTGGTCGGACGCAATCTCATTTTAAATGGACATCTTGCCTCAAATACAAAGACTCCTTGTAGAACAAAAGAACCTATATGAACCATAACGCAGGCCTAATGTCTATTGATCTTTTGAGGTTTATTGTCTGAATGGTGGACGTGGTATTATCTCCATTTCTCACTGAACACACCGGCATCCACTGCCATTGTGAGGTTCCATTGTCGCCATGGTTACCTGGCCCGTCTCCACTGCTCTCCAGTGAGTGGTGATGAAAAGCCCAGGGGATCCAGTACAGTTACACTTCTGAAACCCCCCACCATCCCTCCATCCTCCGCTCCTTTCATCCCTCCGTCCTCTCATCTCCCCCACCACATTCCTCTGCCCCTCCATTCATCTCTGTTAAGACTCCGGTCTCCCCCCACTTCCCCACGCAGGGAGCTTTGCTCTCCCGGTGGCCGGGCTCTGTCTTTGGGGTGAGATCAGAGACGTACCAACCCCTCCAGGCACCCATTCAGGAGGGCCTTTAGCTGGAACACTAGATGTGAGGCAGACTCTCTCCTGCCCCCTATAAGAACCAGTATGGAAGTGTTGGTCAGTGGAGCCTTCAGGCCTGACTTACCCCTATGGTGGGGAGGGAAGAGGGGAGAGTGTGTGTGTGGCAGAGGGGAGAGTGTGTGTGTGGCGGGGGGCAGGGGAGAGGGGAGAGTGCGTGTGTGGTGGGGGGAGAGGGAGTTGTGGGGAGGTGTTGGGCTGTCCAACTCCTCATCAATCTGCTGGGTTATCCATCAGCACCAAGTAACGGAAAGTAAAAACATGAAGAAGGAAAATGGAGAGCAATAGGACAGTGACGCATGGCCTTCCCATTGTGCTCTTTAAGGAACAGGGTGATGATTGAAAGGCTGTCAGGGTTGAGAAACGATAGATTCAACCTCCCCTCTGTCATCTATCTCCATTTTTCTTAGAGTCTTTTTTCCAACTCCCTTTCTCTGATGTTGCTGCCCACCTTGTACATGGTCCTCCCGGGCTGGGCCTTGTCTAGTTAGCCACAACTCGTTGTCTGTCGATGGCAGGAATGTGCTGATGCGCCCAGGGTCTAATGGAGACTCACAGTGCTTCTTACCAGCGAGCTCACCCATCCATCTGCAGCCCATTCCCAACACACTGAAGGCAGTGAAGCAAAGCCTGCAGCTTTCGCTTGCCTCCCTGCCTCCATCTTCTCCCCTACCTGCTCCTCCCATCCACTTACAAGCTGCTGCCCTCTTCCTCTCCGCCTCTTTTTTTCCATCCCTTCTCCTCACTTTCACCCCTTTCCACTCCCACCACCTACCACCTCATCTTACACCTTTCCACCTGTCACATCCCTGCTTTCAATCTCCTCCTTCCTCATTTTCGTTTTCTCACTATCCCTCTCAATCTTCTCTCCTTTTGCCATCTCTATCGCCCCCTCTCCTTACCCCCACCCCCTCTCCCTAACCCCAACCCCTCTCCTTACCCCCACCCCCTCTCCTTACCCCCATCCCCTCTCCCTACCCCTACCCCCTCTCCTTATCCCCACCCCTCTCCTTACCCCCATCCCTTCTCCCTACCCCCACCCAATCTATCTTCCTCTCCTTTACTCACTGCCACCCCAGGCCCTCATTCCCCAAGTGCTTTATGCAGTGGAAGTGTGAAGATGGAGGGTCTGAGACTATCAGTTCCACACACAGCTGTCCAATAACTTCTCCAGAATAGCTGCTTATCGGCTCTATGAACTCATATCTCCTCTAAAATCTGTGTGTAGGGTTGTGCGTGTGTGTGTGTATGCATGCAGGCTTCTTAATATTCCTAACCCCCCAGCCCTTCTATAAGATGAGATGTCAGCTAGATAAATACCTCTATCTTTTATTCTCTTTCCCTCCTTCTCTCTGTCCACTCCTCTGTTACTGGCCAGACTTCATCAGGGTAAGTTCTCTAAATGAGATTCAACGCACTCCCCCCTGCTCCCCCTCTCCCTCCCTCTGCCCATCTGTCTCTTCGCACTGACTCTCAACCCACTGCCCTCTCTCTCTCCCTTCCTCTCTCGATCACTCTCCCTCTCTTCATCACTTGGGCTGAAGGCAGGATGTCAGCGAACCCGTCCTGTTATTGATTCCTATTAGCCAAACACACTTCCACGCATACACTTAGGCCGGCCCATGAATATTCATCACCACACGCAGGCCTGCCAGCAGGCAACATTCGCTCATCCAATTAAGAGGTCAGGAGTGGAAATGGTAGAGGTACCTGTTGTAGCATTAGCCTGTCCTCAAGTACAGTATCGAGGACAAAATTGGCTCTGTTTATCAACAATGTGTGTATCGAATTTAGCTGTTGAATTAGACTGGTCGATTGTTGATGTGTACTTGGATAAATGCGCACATGCACAGTTGAAGGTTAAGTTGAGAAGTTGCATGGTTGAACTTCTAAATATTGGTGCCTCAGCACTTTGGTTCTGTACAGTACTTGTTATATGGGGTGCATGCTCAGGAAATTCCATGGGCCATTTCTTCCCAGTCCACGTTATAAATTGTATGTGCGTTTGTGTGGCTCATATCTTTTAACCAGATCAATTTTTAGAGACCTCGATAAAACAAAACGTCTGACAAATGAACAATGACCTCATTGAAGACTGACAAACAGACAGACTGGCAGACAAACGTACTGGCAGACAGACAGACAAACTAGCACACAGACAGACAGACAGACAGACAGACAGACAGGCAGGCAGGCAGACAGACAGACAGACAGACAGACAGACAGACAGACAGACAGACAGACAGGCAGGCAGGCAGGCAGAAAGACAGAGAGACAGACTGGCAGACAGACAGGCTGGCCGACAGACAGACTGGCAAACAGGGAAGCTGGTAGGCTGGCAGGGTGCCAGGGTGGCAGGTCAATACACCTCATTGGACATTCAAATGATGATGGATGATAATTGAATGATGAGTGGTGGGATTATCATATCAACACTGTGCTTTGCCACCTGCTTCGTACTGATCATTACCTTTTCCTTTTACCCTTGTCCACTCCACTCTACCACTACCCAAGATAATACAATAGTATGAACTGGATAGGCGGAAAAATAAAGAAACGCTAAACCAATGCAATAAATAGTGGTCAGGCCATGAGGGGATGGAGCCACAACCTTGGGAAGGGAACCCAACCCTGGCCCCTCCTGTCCCCTGGCCCCTCCCGTCCCCTGGCCCTGTGATTTATAGACCCCTGACCAAATCCTATAACCATAAACATGGACAACCTTAAAACACCAATAACTGCGTAATACTGTTTTGTGTGTGTGTGTGATATTAGATCAGTAGAGGGTTTTGAATTACCCGCAGAGCTGGGTCCCACCTGTCCTCTGTTCAGATCAACCTTTCTCCAGAGCCTATACCAGAGCACACACACTCACATACACACACGCTCACATACACACATACACACACGCTCACATACACACATACACACTCTCACATACACACATACACACACACTCACATACACACATACACACTCACATACACACATACACACACTCACATACACGCATACACACACACACACTCACATACATACATACACACACACTCACATACACACTCACATACACACTCACATACACACTCACATACACACACTCACATACACACATACACACACTCACATACACACATACACACAAACTCACATACACATACACACAAACTCACATACACACATACACACACACTCACATACATACATACACACACACTCACATATACACTCACATACACACATACACACATACACACAAACACAATTAAGTAAAAGGCCATCATTCTAGTGTTTTTTTCTTCCTGTCAGGCTAATTCCCATTGTGTCTTCTGTTTTATGCATGTGTGTCTATGTCTTTGTGTGCGTGCATGTGTGCGTGCATGTGCGTGTGTGTGCGTGCATGTGCATGTGTGTGAGAGTGATAATGGAAAGATCTTTCAGCAAATATTGGGAGCAACATCTTTTTTTCTTTCCCAGAATCACTTTTCCATCCATCTACTTTATCGTTTTACAAATTCCAGTAACTCATCTCTTACGCCCTTTCTCAAATGTTCACCTCTCCTTCGCTCCGATTTCCTCTCTTCACAAACGACTTAGAATAATGTATTTCCAATGGACTCTTTTCATCGTTTTACAAATTCCAGTAACTCATCTTTTCCATCCTCTCATTTGTTCACATTTCCTCTCTTAATCATAGACAAAGAAGAATGAATCTCCAATGGGCTTATTAAAACTGGAGAGATCTTACAATCGCTGTATCCTCTCTCTATCTGTGTGTGTGTAATTTAATTAGCCAACCATGCTGATCTAATCATAGTGAAAGTCAAACCCTCATCGCAAATCACCTTTTGTCTTGCTCCACAGTACTTGCTTTTTCCATCTAAACTCTGATCACATGCCCCACATCTCTACTCTAATTCTCTCTTGCTCACTTTCTTGCTGGCCCTGCGTCCCCCCCCCGTCCCCCCCCATCCCCCCGTCCCCTCTTTCACACTATCTTTTAAGATCTGCGATCTAGGTCTCCATCGCTGAAGCCGTGGACGTTTCCTAGGTAACCTTGGTTCCCCTTGGAACCTCGTCAGGCTGTCCCTGTGTACACACATCGCCACGCAGTTTGACACACGCGCACGCTAACGCTGTTGACACTGAAACACACCTGCAGTGCCAACAGAGGTTCTCTTCACTGTCACGTTTAGGTTTAGAAATCGTAGAGACGGTCGACTCACCCTGGAACACAGAACCAGTGTAACGCGCAGGCGAATACGGTTCAATAGAACGGAAGGTAATCTAGGGGTAGAGGCTTAAAGCCATATGTATTTATATGCGTCGACCTGTTTCAAACGTACGCGCGCCCTTAATTCTAAATGAGGGACAATTCTCTCCTCCTACCTGCTCCCCTCCCTCTCCGACCCCCCATCCTCTCCCCATCATCCAGTGTTTATCTGTCTGATTACACCTGTTCTGAAAGCCAGCCTGCCAGTGCTTCAGATAGCTGCTTTTTCAAGGCCATGGGAAAAATGTCCTGCTTGTCAGGGCTCCAGTAATTGACCTGTGCTGTACCCCTGAGGGACGGCCACGCTCCCCACCATCGCCCTTATTAGGACGGGGGCCTTTCCGGAAATAGTGCAGCAACCAGACCCATATGGGCACGATTTGACCCACTCTGCTACAAGCGCAGCGCATGAGTTGGACACACCACATTCCCCTGACGGGATCCTTATGTTACTTTTCCCTGATGGGCAAAAATAAGGCAAGAGATGAGACGAAAGGTTGGCGTGAGCCGTAGCGGAGAGGAGGGGCTGCAACGACGCAAAATGAGGATGAAAGTCAGGGAATCCTGAGGGACTGTCGGTGAGGTGCTGGTTGAGATGAAGCGACATAGAAGAGGGCAAGGAGCACTTAAGGGAAGGTAAATACTGAAGGATAAAGGACACACGACATCCGAGAAAATCAGAACGTCTAGTTACTTGGCACTCATTCATTTCTGTATGTATACGTCTGTTTGTTTTGTGTTTTGTGTATGTGTCTATGCGCATATGTGATCATGTGTGTGTTTGTTCGGTAACCCTCCAAGGATCAATTTCTTCTCTCTCAGACAAACATGTCTACTCCCACACTCTATGTTCCTCCTTCCTCTAATATCCAAGAGAGATAAATAGAAACATCTATTATTGGCTGTATTATGAAGGTGCAGTCATACAGCGTTCCGTGCTGTTCCCAAGTGAAGTCCGTCTAATACTGTACTGTGCAGAACGATGTTGTGACTATCTCAGAATGCCTTGATCCAATGCCACAGACATTAATGTGCTGTCAAGTCATACATTCACGGAAGAAGAAATATAGTCGTACCGTGTATAGCTGAATCCTTTGATTGTACAAAACATGCCCCCATGTGTTTAAACACTATGCTGCTCCTAGCAGGTTCCATCATATCTATTTTTAATAATACTATATTCTGGGTCCTAGGCGTACACTTGAGGCTGGTGCTGGAATGCATGTTAAATCCATGTTTCTTTGTCTGGTGTCTAAGCTTGGATAAACATACCAGGGAAATGAAGATGACAGGCTAGTCCTGTTCACAGAGAGCGTGCCAGGCAGTTTCAGCCGGAGCTATAATGAAGAATGACCTTTTAAGCCTGCACAGGAGGCCAGTGCCAGTACTGTAGGTGCCAAAATCTGTTTACTTCCCTGGTACCGGCCTCACTCCTTCTTTGAAGTGGTGCTGAAAGACTGCTGCAACCTCTCCAGTACTGAAAGTTCAAGCCCCCTTTGAATCTGTCTGAGAGATTAAGCAGGCCTCTGGACATTCTGATCAAACTGGAAAGGAACTTTAGGAAATGTATAGCTGCCTGTGACTAAAAACCTGATGTAGCTACAGGAGACGTTGAAATCCTACCAGCAGCTTGATTCCACATCCACAGACCTCTGGGCTGACACACTGAGGCACCTGTTGCTGGGCGGAGCTAATGCAGGAAAGTGTGTTTCTCAAGATATCTGGCTTCACGTGGTAGCAGAGGAGGGCAGTGAGAAGTGGATAAAATGTGGAAAAATGTCTCCATTTGGAAAGCAGTGTAATGGAATATGGATGTTTTGCCAGAGGCTAGAGTTTTCGGAACCGCAGGTGTCCACACTTAGCGAGCTGCACGACCCATGTCTTGGCTCTCAATGAGAGACGCGCTCACCCACTCACCAATAAAGACTGTTGCTTATTTCACCCCAGTGGACCCAGAAGCTACGTTCTATCATACTGAACCTGGGAATACTGAGGACCGGAAGAGAGGAGCAAAAGAAAGGAGAGGAGAAGCCAAGAGGTGAGGAGAGGAAAAGCAATGAGATGAGGAGAGGAGAAGAGGTGAGGAGAGGAGATGCGAAGTGGTGAGGGGAGGGGAAGCGAAGAGGTGAGGAGAGGAGGAGAGAGGAGAGAAGGAAGGTGTGAAGTAGAAGGAGACAACACTTGCCAAACTAAGAGCCTATTAGATGTGCCAGTGGGACCTGACCCATAGGCTAGCAGCCAAACATATTGACTTTACACCCCATAGAATCATGAGGCTGTGCCAATGAGCCTGTCTACAGCTCTACTGTCCACAGCATCTACATTCTATTTTCACTTTCCTGCATGTCTTTGTCCCTTTCTTTCCATCTTCTTTTTTCTCTCCATTTCTTTCTTTTTTTTATTTGCTGTGCGAGAGGCTGGTTGTCATAAGCCAGTGATGTCACAGCAGATGGGCTGAGGTGAGGTGTGAACACTGGCAGCTGGACTGACCCCCTACCCCTGCCCTCCTTCCCTCCCTGCGCTCCTATCGGCTGTCAGCTCTGCTTGGCACACATGACACATCTGGTGAACAGAGGTGGATTAAGAACACCGCGGCTTGTGAACCCAAATGACTGGCAGATCGACAGGATGTTGTCATGCCTGAATCCATGCCACTGGAAGCAGCGTATGACGGCTTTCTCAGAAGAGGTCCTCGCAAAATCCAATCCTCTTCGATTTTTTTTCGTCGAACCCTGGAATCTTTCCTCACGTTGCACGACCCTCACGCCTACCGAGATATGGATTCGAGTTCTTAGTTTGTTTTGGCTTTAGTGACCATTGTAACCAGGCTATACATGTATACCATCACAGGGTTTAGATGACATCACCTGCTTAGATGCCTTCACACAACTTTGTGATTATAACTAAATTTAGTGATTAACATTGTGAGCATGGCTAAAGGCTGATCTGTGACCAAGTCTCCCATACGGACTCATTCTCCGCCCTGCAGCAAATCTCCTAGCACCCCCCCCCACCCAGCCCAATCCCCCACACCCCGCCACTCCCCAGTCCTGGAAATCATTTCTGATGAGTCTTTTAGTGCCGCCGCTCAGATCAAATTTCAAGCTTCTCTTTCTTTTAGTGGTTTTATTACCTCACCGAGAATCCCTTTGCCATTTTCACTAATTGTGTTTTTCATTCTAAAATTACCCCAGGAAATGATTGCTCGCCCTCTCTAGATGATCTGGTACAGCTCAATGTTCCCAGACCCTCACGCCTGATGATGCTGCCTGCACCATCAGCCACACACAAGGGGCTCGAGAGATTCATTTATTATTAAAACCCAAATGTTTCTGTCCTAAGTTAAGGACTCTTGAGAGAAAGGAGGTGACATTGAAATACAGCCACAGCTCTACTGAGGCATAAACCAGGTGTCTCATTATGCTTAAGGCACAGCAGACCAAGCGCAGTAGCTGCAGTGCTGTGGCATCTGCAATAGATGTGTGCTGGAATAAACCTTGTTTGTGCGTTGACCCATAATTAAGGTTCACGATGCAAAATAAGCGAATGCAATGCATGTTTAATTTGAACACTGCTGAAGGACATTCAAAATGAGACGTGTGCACGTGGGAGTTGTTGCCCGCGACAACTTTGCAGAGCATGGTGCTGCCTGTCGCCCCGGAGACAGGCCGCGTTACCTTGGACTGACTGAACGCCTTTTTCGCGTTGTAGCCAGGAGACTGTGCCCTCCATGCCGTGGAGAAGAGCAAGGGATAGGAATGAAATGTGTGCTTGACGCATCTTTGCTCGGAACTGTGAAGTCTGCATCTCATTGCGTTCAAACGCGCAGAAACGGCATCTCGCTGTGGCTCAGGCACATTTTTGATGTGGGATGGAGCGCTGTGCCAAGCGCTGTCTATCTTTCTCGCACAGCTGGCTAGCAACAGGGTGATAGGCTCAGCTAGCTTAGCAGACAGGCACACACAGACCCACTTACGTACACATGCTGATACTCCATAAAATCTGCAATGCCAGTGGTTAAAAAAAACCGGCATCACGTCATGAATGCATCAGAGAATAGCTGGTCTGGCTGGTTTTTTCAGCGTGTGTGTGTGTGTGTGTGTGTGTGGTATACCTGTCTAGAGGCTCACCTTGGTCACTATCAGCGTGCAGAAACAACAGTTACCTTGGAGACCAGAGCATCTGCCTGGCCCAGAGGGTTAATGATCAACTGACTTTTATGACCGGTCCACTTCCTAATGAGCGATTAATGACGTGATAGGGTGGACAAGGGTGGAGTATATGCAAAATGTCTGAGTATGGAGGGGGAGAGTGTGTTTGTGGTGTCACACTCTCTGGCCCTTGCATCCTGCACCTTGACACACGCAGGTAGACCCCAGACCTGCACGGTCCTAATGGCCAGCATACCCAGCCAACAGCCATGACACGAAGGATCAGATTGTCAGTACTGCATCCTTGATCAGAGAGACTTGGCAGCTTGGTCCTGGAAGTGATGACAATGGCTGCTAAATCAGGATTAGGATGACGACGAGTGTGACCGATGGGCAAACAGGAAGTGAGCCTCTCTCATCCCCGTTTCTCCGAGTTCCACAGGTGAACTCCTCATTGGCTCTCCTTCTTTCTGGTTTCTCTGCAGACAGGACTGGCTGAACTGCAGTCTGTCACTCCTCCTCTCCAGGACACACTCACTGTGGCTTTCTCCTGCTCCCAAGTCCCCAGGCCATGGCTGCTAGCAGCGTGAGAAAGAGAGTGGCAGACTATGGCTGGGGCCCAGTCGACAGGGGGTTAGTGTGGTAATTAGTCTGGGAAAGGCTGGATGTACGTGTGTCCATGTGTTAATGTGTTCACCTCTTAGTATTCTGTGGGTTTCCTGAGGCGTTTGTGTTATGGTGGCTTGACTAATGATCCAATGATGCAGGAGAGCAGTTGGACACGGAAACCTGGATTGAAGACTGTAGGATCCTCCCTCCCTCACCCACACGTGCACACACACACACACACACACACACACACAGTTAGCCATAACCGAGACAAGCCGATGTCCAGACTGGTTGTTGTTGGATCAGGACCTGGTTCTGGTGGAGTTCAGGGTCCATTTTCTCCTGTCTGACTCACGTACAGTAGATGTAAACACAGACAGACTGAGTCAACTAACTAGAGATAGGCTGAGAAGAGGAGAGGAAATATGTGCTTTATTGGTCTGATGTCATCGCTTCTATTAAAACCAACTTCATCCCAGACAGATCAGTATGCAGACTCTCCTAACAACTGCTATTGCTATCATTAGCGCTCTCATCACTGCCCTACCCAAGACAATTGCATGCTTGAGAGGACAAAAGAATACAGCTAACTTCAATTATAATTAACTAACTGTTATAAGATCTACCAAAATTACGTTCTTGCTTGAATGCTAAAATGTGTCAGGCAGTAGACTACAGTCTACTACAATAGAGTCATATGGTTCAATTGTATTTTGTATAGTGTCATGAAGCCATGTATTTGTATCTGTGTCTGTGTCTGTCTCCATGTCTGTGCCTGTGTTTATGTCTGTGTCCGTCTGTGTCTGTCTCCCTGTCTGTGTGTGTGTGTGTGTGTGTCTGTGTGTGCGTCTGTGTGTGTGTGTCTGTGTGTGTGTCTGTGTCTGTGTGTGTGTTTCCCAGCTGATGGAGCTGTCAGTGTTTAGAGGAGGGTGCATGTCCATGTTGCCACCTTGTCTCATATCTCCAGGTTTATGGGTTCCATGTCCAGGCTACACTCTTATTGACTGCAGCCAACATGTTCCATTTGCACTAGCAATATATACGGGTTTATGGTGGGTGGGTGTTCCTATGAGTGTGTTTGCGTGTGTATGCATGTGTGTGTACCTCCTTGTCCAAGTAACACCCTTCCTTCTGTCACTCTGCGGCAACAAAAGGTAACACATTTGGTACCTGTCGCCTGGCAACGTGGCCTGATATCTGTGGGACACAGAGCTGCAGGCAGGAACAGAGTCGGGTTAGGAGAGACAAGCCCCCCCC